>CADDIJ020000983.1:0-59253 GCA_902809745.2 Tetradesmus lagerheimii | reverse complement strand
TTACTCAGCGCTGCAGGAGGACCTGGAGTACCTGTCTAGCAGGGGATCTGTGTTGGTGATGGGTGACTTTAATGCACGGGTTGGACGGGCATCTGGCCCAGCAGAGCGTATTGGTATGCATGGTGAGAGCACCGTCAATGACAACGGCCGCCTGCTCCTCTCATTGCTCAGCACTGTCAACCTCTACTCACTTAATGCCCGCACAGCCCCCACCTCCCCTCACCAGCACATCACTTGTGACAGGTTGCACGGCGGCACCAGGCGAGGCTCTTTGATTGACTACATCCTTGCCTCTGCTGACATTGCCATGCCCTGCCAAGCTGCTGCCAGGCCAACAGCCACAGTTGGGCCGCATACTGTGGTGCTACTGACCACCTGCCTGTGTCTGCCCGCATTGTCAGGCCTGTGGTACGCCGCCCTGCAAAACAGGTTGTGCTGCGCCTCAACGCACAGCCCAAGGATTTCAGGCTGCAGAATGGGGGGCAGTCAGCGGAACTTGAGGCATATCAGGATGCTCTGTCGCAGCTTGGTGCAGCCTACACAGCCACGGTCACCACTTTGCAGCAGCAGGCTTCTGCAGGCTCAACTACAGCAACTAGTGCAGTGCGGCAAGCGCACGAGCAGATGCTAGCAGCACTTCGTCATGCTGTCAACGCCAGTTTTGGCTACAAGAGGGTTTGGGTTGGCAAGTCCTTCCCATGGTGGACTCAGGAGCTCACAGATGCTGTGGAGGACAGGAAGCAGGCTTACCTGCGCTACAAGAACTCAGGGCTTGTAGCAGATTGGGCTACTTACAAACAGCAACAGAAGGCTACTACACAGCTGGTCAAAGCAGCAGAGAAGCAGTACAAAGAGCAGTGCCAGCATGCCATTACTTCTGCATACACAAATCGCATGAATGATGACAGCCTGCTTGGAGAGAAAGACATGTGGCAGCTTGTGCGTCGTCTGTGCCCTAAGCATGTCAGCGAGGCGGTTTACAGCGTCATGCAGCATCCATCTGGGCATGTGGCATCTACCCCAGCTGAGAAAGCTGATGCTTTCAAGTGTCATTATGAGCGCGTTGGCAGCCATGCAGCATTTGCTTCCTCCAACCCCCAGTTTGACGCTGCACACATGTCTTGTGTTGCAGCCAATGTGCAAAAGTATTTGCAAGACTCTGCTAACTCCCCTGCCACCCCGCTGGACCTGACCATCACTGCCGCCGAAGTCTCCGACTGCCTGCAGAGGCTGCGCACTGGCAAGGCCGGCAACCCGGCTGAGGAGGGCATTGTCAATGAGCTACTCAAGTATGGAGGCAGCACGGCCGCAGATATGTTACTGCAGTACTGCAATCTGATGTGGCAGCTTGAGCAGGTGCACCAGGTGCCAGGTACAGTTGTGAACATGCCCAAGAAGGGTGACCTGACAGACCCCACCAACTACCGTGGCATCACCCTGCTTAGCGTGCTTTACAAATTTTACACCAGCGTTCTCAACCAGCGCCTCATCAAGTTTGCAGAAGGCAAGTCAGTGGCGGAGGGCACGACTCAGCAACGGCAGCAGCAGCAACAGCAGGCGCAACAGCAGCAGCAGCAACAGCAGCAGCAACAGCAGCAGCAGCAGCAGGCACGTCAGCAGCAACAGCAGCAGCAGCAGCAGCGTGTAACTGCTGCTACAGCGGCAGGAACGCCGTTGCTGCACGAGAGCCAGAACGGCTTTCGTCCCAAGCGCAGCTGTGCTGACCACCAGAGTGTGCTCAGTGAGGTGTTGGGTGGGAGGAAAGCTGAGGGGAAGGATTCTTATGTGCTGTTTGTTGACACCTATAAGGCTTTCCCAACAGTGTGGCTTGATGGGCTCTTTCAAAAGCTGTGGGACAAGGGTGTGCGTGGAAAGATGTTCCGTGTACTCTACAACTTGTATCAGGGTGCACGCCGTGTGGTGTCTCACGAAGGTCATGTCACTGAGAGCTTCACATGTGACCTTGGTTTGCATGAGGGCGATGTTATTTCCCCCACACTGTACCTGTACTTCATTGATGATCTGCTGCATGAGGTGCATGCAAAGCACCCTGGAATCACCCTTATGGGCCCTTGTGACGAACCTGCTGGTCAGGTTGTGGCAGCCATGCAGGCTGATGACTTTGTTGCTGTGTGCGGATCTCTGGCTGAGGTTCAGGCTGTGGCTGCAACAGTTTATGAATACAGTTGTAAGTGGCGGTTCAAGCTGAATAGCTTGAAGTCTGCTGTCATGCATGTCTCACCAGCTAGACAGCCCAGCCAGTTGGCTGATTCTGGCATCGTTTGGAACGGTGTGCCTGTGCCTGTTGTATCAGAGTACTGCTACCTTGGCCTGTGGTTCAACAATGCCTGCAACTGGAATACGCACTTTGAGAAGATGTTGGCAAAAGTGCATCGTGTGAAGGGTGGGCTCATGCCAGTCTGGAAGAGCCGGCTCATCAGCGTGGAAGTAAAGCGTATCATTCTGCTTACATGCGTTCGCCCGATTGTTGAATATGGCAGCGAGGTCTGGTTTCCGTCAACTGCAAGGCAACTGCAACAGATTGACAAAGTGCAGACTGACATCATCAAGTGCTCAATGCGTTGTGGCAAGGAGCGCCCTTGCACTTCACTTGTTCTGGCTGAATGGGGTGTGAAGCCATTGCACATGTGGCTTCATCAGAGGGCGATGGAGTATTACTTTAGGGTTCAGCGTATGCAGAACTGTCGGTTGCCACATCAGGTGTTTTCAGCTGAGTGGAAGCGCCCTAGTGGTGCTGTTGCGGTGACACCTTGGCATAAGTATGTGCAGAGTTTGCTTTGCAAGTATGGTGTGGATGTTGAGGCGGCGGCTGATCGAGCTAATGCGTGCAAGAATCACATCAACCGTCAGGTCAGGAAGCTGCATGCAGACAGAATTGTTTGTGAATCACTGCAGCACTCTACTTTGAGCCGTTACATCACGCATGTGCACCCTACACATGCTGATGCCATGCGTTTTAAAAGGGCTAGGCCCTTTTTGTGTTCTGGTGCGCCAACGCGTGGTATTGAGTTGCTGATGCGTGTTCGAATGGGCTGTCTTTGTGTGCATGAGCGTACCAGTCGTTATGGTGGCAGCAGAGCTGATTCTAACACAGCATGTCCTGCTTGTGGTCAGGGTGTTGAGTCTTTGTCACATCTGATGTTTGATTGTCCCGCTACTTCTGCTCAGAGGGATACTATGCTTGATGAAATTCGGTCTGTTTTGCGTGATGTTGCTGGCGGCGCTGAAAAATTGCGCAATGTGTTGTCGTTGACTGATGCATCCACCAAGTTGTTGCGTTTTGTTTCTGATGATATTTGGGGTAGTAGGGGGGTGTGCCGAGTGATATCTAGGAGCATTGCTGAGTATCTTGTCAAGCTTGGGATGTGCGTAATATTTGCAAACACAATGGAGCAGTGCTCCCTCTTTCTTCCGCTCCTGAGGGGCGCGGGGCCGATGGCGTTGATGCTATGGCTTAATGGGTAACATGATGATGATGATACGACAGGAACCGCCACATGCAGCAGTCCCTAGCGGGTCATGCCTATGCACACATGCGCACACTTCAATAGCGCACTGCCTTATCGCCTCGTCTGTTTCACCACATGCACTAATTACGCCTGCTGCTCATATGTTCAACGTTCACGTTGGCAACACCCTGTGCATTGCTCAACACCAGCTATCACATCCCTTCTACAAAGGTTGATGCCGTTGCTGCAATATCCCACAATGGTCCTTGCTACAGCATGCCACAGCTAACAGCCTGTTAGTAAGAGACCATGCACGCCGAGTGCAGCGCCGCTCTTACTGCTGGATGCCACTCACAGCAGGACCAAGTGCTGAGCAGAACCACAACCAGGTGGACTTATTGGTGTTGCCAAGTGCTCACCACATGCAAAGCACACATACTGCTGCCAACTGGAGCTGGCTGCAGCATGATAACAGACCATGCACATGCAGCAGACTGTTGACAGCTTACTGCCAGCCACCAACTTGGCAGTTGAACCTGCCAGCACACAACACAACATGGACTCAGCCTGCTACAGCAGCACTGCCTACCACCACAGGAAGCTGGCAGACCATGTGTGCATGCTGCCACGTCACACCTTATTATCACAAGAACACCTGCTACACAGCAACCAGTGCGCTATTGCACCTCAAGTTGCTGGATCTGCTGCGCACACCAGATAGGCTGCAAGTGCACCACACCAAAGCCACTTGCAGCAAACTGTTACTAGCGCACCGCCACAACAAGTGAACACTCTGCTGGCTCCTAAGGCAGACGTGAACTGTTGTGGTCTTTCACATTATTGTTAGATACTGGCAAGGATGCAGCTGCACACACCCAGCCCATCCCCACACCACACACCTGCGGCCAATTATTCTGCTAAGGCACCGCCACAACAAGTGAGCACTCTGCTGGCTCCTAAGGCAGACGTGAACACTGACGGGCTCTTTTGGTTATTCAAGCTATTGGATACCAGCAAAGGCACCACTGCACACACCAGTTACTCATTGCTAAGCCACACCAAGTGAACACTCTGCTGGCTCCAAAGGCAGACGTGAACACCGATGGTCTCTTTCTGTTATTCCGGCTACTGGATGCTAGCAAACACACAACTGCACACACCAGCCCGCCTGGTCAGCACACACCTCAGGCAGGCTGCTGATTATTGTGCTGAGGCACCGCCACGCCAAGTGAACACTCTGCTGGCTCCTAAGGCAGACGTGAACACTGACACTGTTCCCTGTTATTTGGTTTGTTGCAGCCCTGGATGGAATGGCCTAGCAGCCAGGCAAACACCAGGCCAGACTGAAACGTTATTCCTGTTATTGCTGTTATTGCTGGTTGGCCGCTTTGGCGGCTTTGGTTGTGTCACGCGCCACGGAGGAGAGGCAAGGCAGCAGCGCTGTGGCTGCAGCACCTGCAGCCAGGAAGACAGCCAGCAGGAGACATGTTAGGAATCAAAAGCCGTGGCAGAATACAGCTTGAACCAACAAAGTGCTAGGAAATTGCAAGGCAAGGCAGCACCAGGCAGAAGAAGTGGCAGTACTTTGTTACAGAGGCTGCTGTTGGCCGAAGCAGCTGCCCCAATGACGATGAAGTCTGCCGTGAAGCAGCTTCCTACATGCACACATGCAGCCCTGGCCCACATCCAGTTATCATTTACCACCACTGCAGCCCAGCTCACCTGTTTCATTGTGGGAGTGTAGTCGTCAGGCGCAGCCTGTGCAGCGAGAGTGGCTCCTCGGCAACTGGTGACCAGCCACATCCAGAGCAGTCAGGGGCCACCTGTTGCAGCTCCACTGCATAACTATGCGGTCTCATTGAGGTTGCACCAAGCCGGGTAATGACAGGTCATCCAGCAGCAGCTGCAGCAAGATCCTGCTGCTTTGTTGGTGACCATCTGTGGCTCAGGGAGCCTTGTTGAGTAAGAAGCGGCAGTTTATTGCGTGGTAGTCGTGCTGCCACTCTTATTGGACTGCTGGATGGTAGAAGATGTCGAAGGGTGGTGCCAGGGCTCTCAATAGCTGCAGGACCACTGCCAGCCCACGGGACTGGTAGCAGCAAGTGCAGCATTGGAGGCGCATGATGAGCCAGCACCTGCTTGGGTGGGGTAGGTGAGCAGGAACGCTGTGTAAGTTTCAAATGTTTACAGTGCCGTGTGTGTACAGTACGCTTGAGCGCTGCGATCGATGCATGCTGCGGTGCAGGACGTAGGCAGCAGCACTTGCACTGTACTGCAGTTGTTGCGAATGCTGAGCAAGGTGCGTTGCGAACAGCTGCGGAACATTCGTAACATCATCGCGTCCAGGGAACTGGCATGCATCGATAGATCAGCAGGCAGTAGGGATAGCTTCCTCACCTGCAGACGCTGGCAACACCCGCCCTCACCATCCACACGTGCTGGTAACACAGGTTGTGAGAAAAACTGTTTCTTTATAAGATCAGTCGCGTGTTGAATGCCGATGATCGCAGGCCATACAGCCATCCTGCCCTGTTCAAGGACTTGGTCCCAAATGGCATAGGTCGCAACGCAATTGCGCTATACTGAAAGCTTGAAACACATTTCCAGCCACGGCACTCATGTGGAATCGATCAACAGCGTGCCTTAAATGGGGCTAGTCCATGGCGGACCGGTCACCAGCCTGACAGATTACGATCTTCCTCTTTTGATACGAACATGCCAAACAACGCACGATTAAAGCATTGAAACGAGCATGCAAAACAATTTTATGCGGCGACATACACGGGCGCCTATTTCTGAGCATTTGCTGGGAAGGAGCAACCTGTATTCCAGCCTGAACGCCCGATCGAACACCAATATTATTCAAAAGCAAAACAATTATTTTATTCCGGAAGTCTGATAAGCTATCACAGCTCGTTTGCAAAACAGTCAGCTACCTCAACGTACACTCGCGTATCACGTCGCCCAGGTTGATGATATACAGAAAGCGATCATTAACCTCACCAACAGTTTGATTATTGGCTTTTAAATGTTTTGGATGGTACCCGTGCGAGAAACACGCAGTTTTCAGATGGTCATAAAGCATGTCAGTCGCGGGTTGTGTTGGGCCATGCTTGACAGTCGCGACTTGGTCGCGAGATAGAGCCCCCATAGCACATCATCATCATCATCATCATCATCATCATCATCATCATCATCATCATCATCATCATCATCATCATCATCAAATAGCACATGTAAATTTGACTTTGAATGCAGAAGCACTTGCACAACAAATCCATTACTTATCCATAGCATGTAGCAGCTCATTATCTGGATGTCACCTGTGGACTGACAACTGCCCGAACTACAGCCAGCAAGGTGACATAACAAACTGCCTGAAATAATCTGCAGGACTGTCAACCTGCTGCATGAGACTGCATGCCATCATCAAAGGTTCGTTGCTTAGTATGACAAAACGAATGTATGCTTAGAAAGCAGTTGACGCAACTGCAAGTTGCACCTCAATGGGTGCAAGCCACCGTGGCAGTCACTGTGCCAGGTAAGCCAGACAGCCTGAGGTCCCGCTGCCCACACCACTGCCCACGTCACGTGCAGTGCACACAAGTGTGAAATGATGCGGCAGTCACATGCATAACACTGTGATCACCCAACGCCCGCCGCTGCCGTGTGCACTGGCACACGGACTTTCATGCAGCCTATTCAATCGGTGCCACCGTGTAGCACAGGCACACTGGCACCACAACATACTGCAGGCACACTGGCAGCACAACTTTGCTGCGACCAACTGCAATGCCACCAGAACGCTGACATTGCAGGCTCAACGTCCTCTGCAAGCCTCACAGGCTTGAGTCACTCAAGGCCTGAGGCCTGAGGCGTTGCGCAGTACTACTTGCCAAGTGGGGCCCACGCACTGGCAAGATGCCTGCCGTCGCGTGGCGTAGGCCGGAGTGGTGCTGCCACTGGCAGCAAAAAGCTTGCCACGATCTAACCGGCTGCATGCTGCTGCACTGCTTGAGTCAAACCTTGCGCAGTACTGCTTGGTCGAGCACTGGCAAGATGCCGGTCATCACGCGTCTTATGCCGGAGTGGTGCTGCCACTGGCGGCTTGCCGCGCTATTGACATAGAAGCCGGGCCAGCTGCATGCTGCTCCACGACTTCCAGCTGCATCTGTCACGGCAGCATCCACAGCGGAGGCTGGCAGGGCAAGGCAGCACCAGCTGCGTGTTGCACGCTGCCTGGTTACGAAGCCTGGCAGGCTGCTGCAGCTGGTGGCACACCAGCTGCTGCTGCTGCTGCTGCTTCCATCTTGGAGTAGATGCCGTTGTCGGTCTGCCTGCCACTGACATACAGGAATGAACGCAGCAGGTGCGTCCGCAGGAGCGCTGCCGAGATGAGCTTGCTGCTGCTGCTGCTGCTGCTTCAAGCAGCAGCCCAGTGGGCTGGTGCAGGCGAGGCGATGCAATGTTCTTGATGAAGCTCCCACTAGCATCCAACACATCAGATGCTGCCATGGCAAGGTAGGTGATACTACGCAGCTGGGGCTGCTGGCGGAGCTACTGCTGTGGATGCTGCGTGGTTGAGGCAAGCAGCAGCAGGCAACGCTACAGCAGCAGGCGCAAACCCACGCTAGTGGTCTGCAACACAGCCATTACTGCACAGGGCGGCTGCCTCTGGCGCGTGTCGTACGGCTGCTGGTGGCAGCAGCTCTCTCAGGTGCCGACACTGCTGCTGCTGCTGCTGCTCCTGTGGTATGCAGAGGTGCCGCATCAACAGCATGCTACCAGGCTGCTGCTGCCCTCCATGTTTGAGTGGTGTAGCACCTCTTGCTGCTGCTGCTGCTGCTGCTGCTCCTGTGGTATGCAGAGGTGCTGAATGAGCAACATGCTAGCAGGCTGCCGCTGCCCTCCATGTTTGATTGGTGCCGCACCTCTTAACGCTGCAACTGCTGCTGCTGCTGCTGCTGTGGGCGTTGACGGGTTGTTGTGTGAATGTTGCACCAACACTACAACACGACTTCACAGCTGCTGCTGCTGCTGATGTTGCTGCTGCCTCAAATGCTTCACCGGTAGGACTCATTGAGTGGTGCACTGCACTGCCGGATTGCACAGCAGCTATGCCTTCATGACTGCTGCTGCTGCTGCCATTGCTGTTGCTGCTAGTGATGGTGCTGAATGAGCGACATGGTGCCAGGAACAGCAGCAAGTATTCCAGGATAGCTGCTCCTGCGGGTGCTGCTGTCACCGCAGCAGGCTGCTGCTGCAACCGCCTGTTGTCGCTGTGCTGTGTGTCACTGGCGTGGTGCCAGCACCACCAGGGAGTAGGCCAGCAGCCCCAGCACTGCAAAGAACAGCACGTTGAGCAGCCAGCCGCCCTCAAAAAGCTGGAAGGGGCTCACCAGGCTAGCTAGGGCAGAGGCGGCAGCACCAGCAGCCTGCCCACCATACTGCTGCAGCACTGCCAATCCCTGCAAAGGAAGCAGTGAACCAGAGAAGCAGAGAAGAAGCCAGTTTTTGACTGGTCAAGAGTGTAAGCGCGGTTACATCTATAGCACGCTAGCCAAAGCCGGCAGCACCAGCAGCCTGCCCACCGTACTGCTGCAGCACTGCCAGTCCCTGCAGTGACGCAGAGCATCAGCCAGTTCATGAGAGGTCAAGAGTGTAAGCGCATTTACATGTATAGCACGCCAGCCAGAGCCCGCAGCACCAGCAGCCTAAGCAGCTGCCATTCTGATGCAGTACTGCAAGGACTGCCCACCACACTGCAAGGCCTTTGGGTGTCAGCCAAGGCAAATGAGGGGAGCACAGCATGTCTTCTGCAGCAGCAGGTGCCCATGTCATTTTGATTGGACGTGGCAAAATGAGCTGTGACATAACAAGCCGATGCTGCTTCCAGTACTCCTGCGCTGCTGCTGCCAATTGCACCAGTCACATGCTGAAGCACCTGCGCACCTCCTTGGTAGTGTCCAAGTCAACGTTCAAATCGTTTGGCACCCGGATGCTGGGCAGCTGCTGCTGCAGCTGCTCGCCAATGCTTGCTGTTGAGGCTGTGGCTGTGGTGGTGAGAGGGACACCGCTGAAGGAAGCCGAAGCAACACCTGCTGAACGCGTTCGCAAGCTACGACGCTGTATGCAGACCTGTGGTTGGTATTGATGGTGACCAGCGGCCAATGCGGTGCTGGTGGGACGTGCGATCATCGAGCTGCTGTACATCTTGTCCTGCCGTGTCGGTCAAGCAAAGCGGCCGCAACAGACTCTGACAGATAATTCTTATCAGTAATAGAAACAAAACAAGTGCAAGGCCTTGCTCAGATGTTCCACTGGTGACATGGCTCTGCAGGTTCAGGGCTTGCAGTTCAAAAAGGGTCGCTTGCCACAAGTGCTGCCTTGACATCCTGGCCTCCATCATTCTCCTTGGCAAGGGCACGAAGCGTGACTGTATCTCTAGATGAGTACATTTATCAGCTTTTGAGCATCACATGTTGCAGATCACCTTGACCGCCATGCCGCATGGCGGTTGCAACATTCGCAAGCAGTTTCGGCGCACTGCACATGGCACTCTCAGAGGAACCATCCGATCACCACACGGTATCACTAGCTTTACTGCCAGGTGTTTCCATCCGTAACCTTCAGCTCAGCCATCCAGGGCTGTCTGTGGTGAAATGCAACAGCAAACAGCAGCACATCATGTGTTGTACAACCAACAATTGCAAGCTTGTTGACACTGCGCACGGCCTATACACGGGGGTCTGGCCTCTCTACCTGACCCATTTCCTTTAAAGTTTGTTCAGATTTGTTCTGGTACTTTTGTGCAGCAAGTGCTGGGCAGTGCTCAGCATGTTGCCAGTGACCTGAAAACCTCCGCAGTGCCCCTTTCAAGCAACCCGACATCATGAGCCGCAGCTCCCAGCAGCAAATTCAAATGCTTTTTTTGTGTTTTTTTGTTTTGGTCAAAGCTTGTGGCATAGCTTGGGCGGCTGTCCGGGCTCGGCGCGGAACCTCTGCGGAAGTGAGTTGTCACAGCGCGGATGGCCCAAGCAGAGTATATAGCACCGCAATTGTTCCCCACCCATCCAGACATCCTGAAAACATCCTTCGAGCCGAGCTCCCCCCAACTGAATGCGCTTTACCAACAAAAGAAGGCGGAGTACTACCATGAGCCTTGCGCACAGGTGCCCGACCGCGCTGGAGCCATTGCATGGCTCCGGCACATTAGCTCGGCAATCAGGGGTGACTCTTTCGCCGGCAGGCGTTGTGTGTGCTACTGCATGTGGTCTGCAGTGCATGCAGCTGTGTCATGTGCATGCGTGCACGGGTACCATCGTAGCAGGTTGAGCTGCCTTGGTTGCAGCTGGCCTGCGGGGTGGTTATGGCAAGTAGCCACGGTTGCTACTTCTGTACCGCTTGGTGGACAAATGACTTCAATCCTGCAATACGGTGAAGTTTACACGAAGCTGACCAACACATATTTGGCCTGAGCTGGTTGCTCGCAGAGCTGCCTACATGTTACCTGCGGCGCACTGCACGCAGTGCAAGCAGAGGCAGGGCAAACTCTGCGTGCCTGTTCAATCCAGGCACAGGTCTTACAATTAATTTTGGCAACTGCAGCAAGTCACAGGGTAGCAGCACCTGACAACCAGACATCCGCTTGCAAACATGTTCTGCTACAGCAACTCAAATTTAGTGTTATCTAGCAAGTGCATTAAGATGCAGACGATGGCCTTCAAGGCTTGAGCCTACCTAGTTCACGCCAAAGAGACAACCGCAAGGTGCGCAGCAAGATGCACGTGACATGTTCACATTCTTGACATGACACTTGGCAAGTATGCATGGACACAGGCACACATGCATTATGCATGCTGCCACATGCCGACAGCTGTTACAACACACATGGTGCTGCATCAATGGTGCCCCTGCGCTGCTGCAGCTGCTGAGCGTGTTGCATCTTCGCGCCACCTTGCCAACAGGTAGCTGCCCAGCGGCCCCAACTGCCCAACACCAGGCAGCCCTTCAGCTGCTGCTGCTGCTGCTGCTGCTGCTGCTGCAGCAGCACCACCGCTGCTGTTGCTGCTGCTGTTGACACCACCTGAGCCCCCACCGGCACCTGCGAATGGCCGCTGCTTGCCTAACAACGCAGCAGCCACCGAGCTGCCCAACCCTAACTGCTCCATCTTCCGCTGCTGCTGCTGCTGCTGTTGCTGCATTGGCGGCGATTGCTGCTCTACCTCACTGATCTGAGGTAGCTTCTGCTGCTGTTGTTGCTGCTGCTGCTGCTTTGACCGCTGCTGTTCTGGTCCATCTGCTGCACTGCTGCTGAACATGCTGGCTGCTGCTGCACGAAGTTTGACCAATGACGGCTGCTCGTTGACCGACAGCTGCAGCATAGCTTCGCAGAGCAGCCTCGAGCAGCTCCCGGGTAGCAGCTGCTCCAGCTGCTGCAATGCTGCGGCTGCGCTGTCTATGGCAGCCTGCGACACAGCGCAGCAACAGCAGCAGCATATCAGGGCTCATAGATTAAGTAATAGATTCATCAGGGATACACACAACCAGACAACTTGCTGCTTGGCAGGAGCTGCTCCAACTGCTGCTTTGCTGATGCAGCGCTGCAGGCCTGCTGCAGGAAGCAGGGGAGAGAGCATATTGCATTATCGCACGGCGCGACAACTGCACCTGGCTTTGGCCCTCTTCAACCACCAGTGCACAAGCCGCGCACAGTGCTGCGCAGCTAAGTGCCTGCTGCTGCACCTGCGGCATCAGCCTGCCGCAACTGCATACGGAAACGCCAGGTACACCAAACCGACTGCCAACTTCCTTATCGGCGCTGAGTAAGCAGGTTGATGCAACTGTCCTGCTGGCGAGGGCCCCATTTAGCAATGTGAGTGCTGCATTTTGTGCATTGTCTTCACAATCTGTGTGTCCTGCAACTCTTTACACTGCTCACCTGCAGCGGTGGCGCTGCGCAACTGCCCGCAGGGCCCCCAGCCGCCTGCAGTGACTGCAGTGCAGGCAGCAGCAGCCGCCCCAGCGCAGCCCCGCCATCCGCTGCTGCTGCTGCTGCTGTTGGGCCTGCAGTGCTGACTGGTGCGCTGGTGCCATCCTGCCACACCACGCGTGATGAGACGATTGGAATGCCGCCAGGGGCAGCGCCAGCACCAGCAGCACCGCCTGCACGAGCAAAGGAAGCAGGCAGGCAGGCAGAGGCGTTTGCAACAGGTTTGTTATATAAGGTTTCTCGCACGAGCTCACAGCACTTGCAATGCGTGATGGCATGGCTGAGATGCTGAGGGGCAGCGCCAGCACCAGCAGCACCGCCTGCACGAGCAAAGGAAGCAGGCAGGTAGATGCGTTTGCGCCGAGTCTTGCATTGTGCACGCGCTCACAGCACTTGCAATGCGCGATGGCATGACTGACATGCAAGCGGGAGCATCAGCACCAGCAGCGCCGCCTGCACAAGTAAAAGAAGCAGGCAGGCAGGCAGAGGCGTTTGCAGCAGGTTTTGCATTGTGCACGCCCTCACGCCACTTGCAATGCGCGATGGCATGCCTGACATGCAAACGGGAGCAGCAGCGCCAGCAGCGCCGAAAAAAACCAACGCAGAAAAAAGGGCAGCACCAGCACCAGCAGCGCCGCCTGCACAAGTGAAGAAGCAGCCAGGCAGGCAGGCAGCAGCCTTTGCAACTTTTTTCGCATTGTGCACGCGCTCATGCCACTTGCAATGCGCGATTGCATGCCTGACATGTAAATGGGAGCAGCAGCACCAGCGGCGCCACCTGCGCAGAAACAAACAACAACCTCAGATTCCACTTTCAGTGACAGTGCCAGCTGTTCTGCCCCCTTGCAAGCTGGTTTCTAACCTGACGCAAGTGTTTTGTTTTACTTGACCTGATGAGGCTTTCAGCCAAAACCAGTCGTCCTTGTAAAACACTGCACATCCGTCAGGCTCCACGATTGCCGCTGCCCGGATTGCTGGCAACCACTTGCTTGTATACAATGCAGAAACAAAGAGCCAAGCAGGCAGACAGGCAGCGATGCCATTGCGTATGTGCGCGTTCCAAGCAGCTGCTGTCGGACCTAGCGCAGCCAATGCTGTATGATGTGTTGTTGATCATGACAATTTGTTGTCATTTTGTCAGTTTACGCGAATCTGGCTGGCCTCACCTGCTGCACTGGATGCCTCAACAGGCAGTGCGCTGACGTCAACTGACAACTGCTGCAGTGACGGCAGCCGCGCATACACCGGCTTGGCTCCCGCTGCTGCACCCACACCAGCACCTACAGCTGTATTCTGCCCCAACACTCCGCTGCCTGGCACACCAACACTGCCAGGCATCACCCCTGCTGCAGCTGCACCTGCAGGCCCAGCAGCAGCAGCAGCAGCAGCAGCGAGTGCCTGACTGCCGGTGCTGATGCTGCTGATGCGGCTGTTGCTTGCTGAGCGTACGGTGCCGCTGTAAGAGCTGCCAGACCCTACAGTGTCTCTCCAGCTGCCGCCACTTGCTAACAACCCTGCCGCTGCTGCTGCTGCTGTGCCAGCTGGCAGTGTGCCGCCCCAAGCGCTGCCAGCTGCTGCTGCGGCATTTGCGGCGGCTTCTGCTGCTGCTGCTCGTGCTTCAGTTGCTGAGAGGGTGCGGCCAAGGCTGCCACCTGCGGGATGCAACAGGCAGACAGCAAAGGAACAGATGTGCTGTTTAGGCAGTAAGGCGTAGCAAATACCATGATGCACCACATTCGACACACACCAGCATGCTGTTCTCGTGTCTGTATGCCATCTGCACCGTTTACTGAGTGCTGCTTCACTACACTTGCCCCTAACCAGCCAAGTTTAATCAAAGAGCATGCTTTACAATACCTGTATGCTTGTGTATGCATCTTCCACCCACCAGAATAGTCAGCTAGTCCTGCCTGGCCAACTCCAGCAGCAGCAGCAACAGGCGCCTACCCCGTTCACAATGTACTTGCACATCACACAGTCATCATCAGCTGCTTACATCAACCAGCATGCTCACAATACCCATGCTTCCACCCACCTGAATAGTCAGCTAGTCCTGCCTGGCCAGCTCCAGCAGCAACGGGTGCCAGCTCGCCAGGCCGCAAGCTGCCTGCAGCACTCAGCCCACCGCTCAGCCCACAGCTCAACGTGCCACTCAGCCCACCACTGAGCACCCCACTGCCCATAGTGCCCAGCCCACTGCCTGTCACGTATCGCTCCACTACTGCCGACTTGAGCGCATCGCCAGATCGAAGCGTGCCGCCCATTGCTGCTGCTGCCACTGCTGCTGCGTTGGCTGCTGCGGCAGTGCTGCCAGGGCCGCTGGCTGCACCTGCTGCTGCTGCTGCTTGTGCCGGGCCTGGTCCTGAACCTGTCATGAGCTGCTTGGCTTTGCGAGTGCCGAAGTCCCACACAGGCAGTGTGCCCATCTGCACGGCGCGGCAAGAAAAAACAGCAGCAAGCTGTGAGTAGGCCGGCTCGCCAGCTGAGAGCACGCATAGATACAACACACCCTACTGTGCATTCAGCAAAACACCAGCGCCGAGCGAACTGCCAAGTCACTGCAGCAACACAGCATGATCCTGGACCAGACCCTCTCCAGAGCCGCACTGATCCTTGAAACATCAGGAGTGCGACGTCTGCGCAACCTTGTTGGCATGCAAGCCTCAAATGCTTCACACACACACACACTGCATGCAACCCATGCCAGAAGTAGTAGAGGAGGGAGGTGCAAGGTAACAAAGTATCAACCACGATTCTGCAAAACTTGATGGTGCCACTGCAGAACTTCATGGTGACACTGCTGCAAGATGCGCACCTTGCACGCAACCTGCCAACAGCAGCCAAGCCAGGGCACCCACTGCGTAATCGCCGCCAGGTTCAGAGCCGCGCCCGCTAACAACCGGCCGCCGTCGCTGGCCCAGGTCCGCATAACCCATGCTCAAGTGACACTGTTATACCCCATGCAAAGCGGCACTGAACCCTGAACCAACATGACTGTGACGCCTGGGCATTCTTGTTGGCATGCAAGCCCGCTGATCTGCTTCCACCCACAACCTGAATGATGATGAATCCTCCAGAAGCAGCAACGTCGTGGCAGTCACTGCATAATCTGCGCCAGGTTCAGAGCCGCGCCCGCCAACGACCCTTTCCAAAGTCGCACTGAATTCTAAAATCCTACAATATCAGGAGTGTGAGGCCTGGGCATTCTTAGATGGCATGCAAGCCCGTTCATATGCTTCATCCAAACCTTGCATGATAATGAGTCCTCCAAAAGCAGCAAACACGTCGTGGCACTCACTGCGTAATCGCCGCCAGGTTCGGAGCCGCGCCCGCCAACAACAGCGGCTGCCGTCGCTGGCCCAGGTCGGCATACCCCATGCTCAAGTGACACTGATATACTCCATCCAGAGCGGAACCCGACCCCTAAAGTACCAGGAGTATGAAGCCTGGGCAATCTTGTTGGCATGCAGCGTGACCGCTCATATGCTTCACCCACAAGATGCATGATAAGCAACCCTCCAACAGCAGCAACAAAAGCCGTGGCACTCACCGCGTAATCTGCGCCAGGTTCAGACCCGCGCCCGCCAACAACCGGCCGCCGTCGCTGGCCCAGGTCGGCAATGCGCAGCAGCAGCTGCGGGGGTGCGCTGCTGGCTGCTGCTGCGATGAAGGGGTGCTCAAACAGCTGGTCGGCATTGGGCCGCAGCGCTGGGTCTTTCTGCAGACAGGGAATAGGATAATACCAGTGACGGGCGGTTGCAGCACTTGTCAGAGGTGAGCTGGGTGCCAAGCAAAGCATGAGATGGGTGGCGTTGTTGCGCGCAGTGCATTTGCGGGGAAGTGAAGCAGGCTTGGCGGGGAAAAGGAGCAGCCGCAGCTGTGGCCATGTGCAGCTGCGATGAAGGGGGCTCAAACAGCTGGTCAGCATTGGGCCGCAGCGCTGGGTCCTTCTGCAGACATGAAAATATGCATAGGAAGAAGAACAAGCGACACGTGTTTGCAGCGCTTGCCAGCGGTGTGGCAAGTGGGGAGGCAACGGTGCCAAGCAAAGCATGGCATGAGCTGGGTGGCAGCACTACGCTGCGCGCAGAGCATTTGAACAGGTTTGGTGGGAAAGAGGAGCAGCAGCAGCTGTTGCCATGTGCTGCTGCAATGAAAGGGTGATCGAACAGCTGGTCGGCATTAGGCCGCAGCGCGGGGTCCTTCTGCAGCCATAAACAGAACACCAGCAACATGTGGTTGCAGCTCTTTGTCAACGTTGAAGCGAATCGGTAGGCAACGGTGCCAAAAACCAGAGCATGGCATGAGCTGGGTTGCATTGTTGCGTGCAGTGCGGGGAAGTGAAGCAGATGTGGCAGGAGAGAAATAGCAGCCGCAGCTGTGGCCATGTGCTGCTGCAATGAAGGGATGCTCAAACAGCTGGTCGGCATTGGACCGCAGCGCTGGGTCTTTCTGCAGCCATGGATACAGGGATAGGGATAGAACTAGCAACGCGCGTTTGCAGCACGTGTCAGCGGTGAGGCGAGTGAGCAGGCAACGGTGCCAAAAACTAAAGCAAATGGCGTGAGCTGGAGCTGGGAGGGACGGCTGCGCTGCGCACAGTGCATTTGCATGGAAGTGCAGCAGGCTTGGCGGGAAAGAGGAGCAGCAGCAGCTGTGGCCATGTGTTGCTGGGATGACAGGGTGCTTGAACAGCTTGTAAGCATTGAGCCGCAGATCTGGGTCCTTCTGCAGTTACGGACGTAGGAATAGAATAGAATCCAGCGACACGCGTTTGCAGCACTTGTCAATGGTGAGGCAAGTGAGAAGGCAACGGTGCGAAACAAAGCATGGCATGAGCTGGGTGGCATTGCTGCGCTGCAGGCATCTGGCCACCAGACAATTGCTGAGCAGTGATAGCCAGTCGCACATACCCCACCAAAGAAAGCACCTGCAGGCATGTTGCCACGAAGCTCTTGAAGGCCACCAGACCGTTCTTCAGCAGTGATAGCCAGTCAGCACATACCCCACAAAAAGCACTTACACGCATGTTGCCACAAAAATAACGCACCTGCAGGCATGTTGCCAAAAAAACACGCACCTGCAGGCGCGTTGCCACAAAAATGCACCTGCACGCAGTGTTGCCACAAGAGAACGCACCTGCATGTTGCCACGAAGCTCTTGAAGGTGTCGCTGAAGGGCTCCTCCAGGGAGGGTGGCGGGTGTTCACACGGCTAGACATTGTGAGGCGAAACTGTGATGCCAAAAACCAGTGGTGTTGGTTTGCAAGCCACCATCCGTCATGATACATAAAGGCAAACTGCAACAGTGCAGCTGAGGGGGCAGCAACAACCAAGCAAGCACTCGCTGTGCTGCTGTACCTGCAGGCATGTGGCCACCGGGCCGTTGTCGAACATTGATAGCCAGTCACCACATATTACAAGTCCCAGCCATCCGCTCAAGAATAGCCCAAAATAGCCCACCAAACAGGCCCCGCGCCAAATCAAGTTTTCAGCTCCGCTGTTGTCTCTCAAATTGCGCCGTTGCAGGGTGTATTACACAAAAAGCTCACCTGCAGGCACGTTGCCACGAAGCTCTTGAAGGTGTCGCTGAAGGGGCCCTCCAGGAAGGGTGGCGGTGGTTCACACGGCTAGACATTGTGAGGCAGAACTGTGATGCCGAAAACCAATGGTTTTGGTCTGCAAGCCACCATCCGTCACGATAGACAAACTGCAACAGTGCAGCTGAGGGGGCAGCAATAACCAAGCAAGCAGGCATTTGCCACAAAACAACGCACCTGCAGGCACGTTGCCACGAAGCTCTTGAAGGTGTCGCTGAAGGGCCCCTCCAGGGAGGGTGGCGGGTCGCGCGGGATGAGGAACAGCACGCGCATCGGGTGCATGTCGGCATGCGGCGGCGCACCACACGCCATCTGCACGCATGCATGCGCCAGCAGACAGAGGCAGTTGTTATTCGCTGCCAGCTGGGGAATATTGCTAAAGAATCTTCTGCTGCTCATGCCTGCTTTCGGCATGCGGCGGCGCACCACACACCATCTGCATGCAGCCATGAGCCAGCAAGAGTTATTGTTCACAGTGGCCGGCAGTTCAAGCGCGTTTTGTTCTTTGGAACTGGCAAGGCCGCTGCATGCGCCACCAAAAACAGGCGTGGTTGTTCACTGCGGCTGGTGATTTCAGCACTTGCTAACTTTGGCACTGGCCTTTTGATAAGGCTGCATGCATGCGCCAGAAGACACAAGCAGTAAATATTCGATGTGGCAACAACACATAAACAGCTGCACAGATACGGCGCAGTCAGAAGCCCACAGTACCCGTTGGGATGCGGACAGAATGACAACTGCCACCATGCTATCAGCGGGTGCCCCAAACTGTCCACAGCAGTCACCAACAGGCACAATGATGCTGGATCCCTGATAGTTGAAGCCATTACAAAAGCTCCAGCGCGCGGGCCATACTGCTGTCGAACGTAGGGATCCGCAAGAGGTGGCAGGACGGCGCGTTCCCTGACAGATTACAGTGTAACAGGTACCTGCGGGACACCCCACTGCCAGCCGACATGCCAACCCCACCGCACTGCGCAGTTATACCGGCAGCATACCCGACATACTGCTCATGGAGACCCTCTACGGCCAATGTTACTATACTATTATTGAAATCAAATATTGCAAGGACACCGATCCTGGACCACAACAAGAACGCGCAATGCAGCAACACCAGGAATTACTTGACCTGTTTGAGCGGCACGACCCAAGTGGCAGGGCCAGCATTGTGCCGCTGATGCTGGGAGTTACAGGAGTCATTTATGAAGACACCATGCTCGCCCTGGAAAGACACTTGCGCATCACGGGGCCGCGACTGGCGACACTTGCACGGAAACTGCACTTCTCTGCTATACTCAACCTCTTGCAAATCTGGAAGCAACGTTAGGCCTTGATGGCAGCAGCGCAGAGGAGCAGGGGCGTCATGCAAGCCAACTGGAATAACGAAAAGAAAAGAGCTTATAACAACTCCGAGCCTGAACACCGCAAGAAGCAACGTCTCAAGTAGACAGTCAGCGCTGCGCCTCCTCACATCATTGGATGTGAGAGGACAGGTAGGGGGCGTGGAGCCCAAGGGTTGCCGACCCTTGGTCACACACGTCCTCTTGAGACTTAAGTAACCCAGGCGCTGCAGAGCGCTTGGGCAGTCACTCACTCACTCACTCAGCAGTAATTATCGTCTGTGACAGCGATGATAATGTAAGCGTGTGCCACACACACTCCACAGGCGCCTGCAGGCAACAGCTGTAATGCACCTCAATCACGGTGACGCCCAGGCTCCAGATGTCAGCCTTGTGGCCGTAGCTTGGCGTCTGCTTATCAGGGTTATACACACAGCCACAACAACCTCCTACTATCGCTGTGGCGCCTAGGCTCCGTCAGTTGTACCCAACAGCTGAGCAGTTGCACCACGGGCTGTACCAACAGCTACAACACACAACGCACCTCAATCGCGGTGATGCCGAGGCTCCAGATGTCAGCCTTGTGGCTCAGCGCTGATGCCGTTGATAGGATGCTTCAACAACAGCCATCGCACACAAAGAGCTGTACAAGCAGCTATAACACACACAAAGGGCTGTACACACAGCTGTGACACACGTAAGGCTGTACAAACAGCTATAACAAACACAGGTCTGTACGCTGTGTCACACCTCAATTGCAGTGATGCCCAGGCTCCAGATGTCGGCCTTGTGGCTGTAGCCCTCCTCACTGGACTCGATCACCTCAGGAGCCATCCAGTAGGGGGTGCCCACAAACGTGCGGCGCCTGCGGCACAAGATGAACATGCACATACAGTTGATGATGGCTGCAGTGTGTGCTGTATGCGTGGCGTTGGTCACCTCAGGAGTCATCCAGTAAGGAGTGCCCACGAACGTGCGGTGCCTGCAGTACAAGAAGTAACACGCACATATAGTTGATGGTGGTTGGTGTGTGGTGTATGCATGGGGTCGGTCACGCCAGGAGCTATGCAGTAAGGAATGCCCACAAACATGCGGCGCCTGCGGCACAAGAACACACACATAGAGTTGATGGTGGTTGGGGGGTGTGGTGAATGGTGTCAACCACCTCAGGAGCCATCCAGTAGGGAGTGCCCACAAACGTGCGGCGCCTGCGGCACAAGAAGAACACGCTCATACAGTTGCTGGTGGTTGAGGTGTGCTGTATGCATGAGGTCGATCACCTCAGGAGCCATCCAGTAGGGGGTGCCCACAAACGTGCGGTGCCTGCGGCACAAGTTTAAAACGCACATATAATTGATGGTGGTTGGGATGTGGTGTACGCATGGTGTCAATCCCGTCAAGAGCCATCCAGTAGGGAGTGCCAACCAACACGCGGCGCCTACGGCACAAGGACACGCATAAGAGTTTATGGTGGTTGGGGTGTGGTGCATGCATGGTGTCAACCACCCAAGGAGCCATCCAGTAGGTCGTGCCCACAAAACGTGCAGCGCCTGCGGCACATAAGCAAGCAGGCAGTTTATGATGGTTGGGGTGTGCCATGCAGACAGGCAGCCAGGCAGCCAGCGGCCGGTCAGCCAGAAAGCCAGGCAGGCATAGCCACAGCAGCGTGCAGCAAAAATGGACATGCCTCACTCGACATGCTGACAACTGGTGGCGCTGCACGATCCAGGCCATGGCCACTGCAGCTGTACTCCTAGTCATGCAATGTTAGTCAGTAACGTATTGCTGCCGAGCCTCAGCAAGGGAGAATGCAGAGGAGCCAGCAGCAGCACGAGTTCCTCATCGTCCTCATTATGCTGCTGCAACTTGGCCATTCAGCAAGGCTGCTGTGCCGCACCTGTAGCAACTGGTGGCACTGCACCATCCAGGACATGGCTACTGCAGCTGCATTCCTTATCCTAGCGCTGATGGACAGCTAGACAGTAGCTGGCCATGTGACGAGGCTGCTAGACAGTAGCTAACCGTTTGACAAGGCTGCTGCGCCGCACCTGTAGCGGAATGTGCCGCCAGTTGACGAGGCTGCAATGTAAGCGTCAATAAAATGCTTTTTAAACATGAAGAAATGGGTTATAAATGCATAAACCTGCGCCGCACCTGTAGCCGAGTGTGCCGCTGAGCTGGCCGCTCACTCCAAAGTCGCTCATCTTGACAGCGCCGTCGCCAGACAGCAGGATGTTGGCCGCCTTGATGTCCCTGCAGACGCAGCGCGCACGCGCCAGGCGCAGCATCAGTTTGCGTAATCGCAGTGGACATCAGCAATTCAAGAGGTGGGGGATGCCTGACAGCAGCTGTACTGAGCGTGTATGCATGTGCCACCATTTTGACTCTGCGGCAGCATGAACGCAGCTTCAAGCTGGGCCACGGCATTTTAACAGTTTAACAAATGTCCCCGTGCAGGTGCACTGCACTGCTGCTTAAGGTTATGCAACAAGCTATGCTTCGAATTCCGATCTACTCCACCTGTGCAGCCTGCCTGCACCATGCAGGTACACCAGCGCCCCCAGCACACGCGCCAGAATGAAGCTGATGCAGCCTTCATCCAGCGGACACACTGCCAGCTGCGGAGAGACACAGAGGAGGCACAGACAGCAAGAGAGAAAATGGGTCAACACCCGTACCAAGATGCAGCTGATGCAGCCCTCATCCAGGAGCACACTGCCAGTTGCAGAGACACACCGAAGAGACACGTACACAGCAATAGACAGGGTGAGTGAACACACGAGTTAGGATGAAGATGATGCAGCCCTCATCCAGGGAACACACTGCCAGCTGCACAGAGACATACAGAGGAGAAACGCACAGAAAGAGACAGGGTGAGTCAACACGCGCCAGGATGAAGCTGATGCAGCCCTCATCCAGAGGGCACACAGCCAGCTGCAGAGACATACAGAGGGGACACACACACAGCAAGAGACAAAGTGAGTCAACACGCGCCAGGATGAAGCTGATGCAGCCCTCATCAAGTGGACACACAGCCAGCTGCAGAGACATGCAGAGGAGACACACACACAGCAAGAGAGTACATGAGTCGGCACGCGCCAAGATGAAGCTAATGCAGCCCTCACCCAGCGGACACACTGCCAGCTGCAGAGTGGCACAGAAGATACACACACAGCAACAGTTGAGATGAGTCAACCCGCACCAGGATACAGCTGATGCTGAATTTGTGGAGCCGACACACTGCCAGCTGCAGGAACACATGCTGTTGACAGCACCAGCACGTGTAGCAGTGGCCCCAGCCCCCTCCGTCAAACAAAAGCACCACGCATATGCCCCTCACCGCGTCTGCCACACTGCCCAGCAGCACACACGCTTCACACCAAGTGGGTCCGCGAGCATGCAAGACAGACTGGACTGCAGAGGTCGAGCAAGCCATGCATGTGTTCAGCAGCATCACCAGCGCTTCCGCTGCGTCTGCCCAGCAGCAGACACTCGATCATGTACCACGCTTGCTGTCGACAGCACCAGCACGTGTAGCAGCCGCCCCAGCCCCCTCCCACACCCAACACCGCGCATATGCCCCTCACCGCGTCTGCCACGCTGCCCAGCAGCAGACACTCAATCATGTACCACTCATCCTGTTGACAGCACCAGCATGTGTAGCAGTGGCCCCAGCCCCCTGCCACACCCACATGTTGACACCACCGCGCATGCCCCTCACCGCGTCTGCCCAGCAGCAGAAATCAAGTCATGTTCCACACATGCTGTCGAGAGCACCAGCGCGTGCAGCAGTGGCGCCAGCCCCCTCCGTCACACACACCAGGCATGCCCCTCACTGCGTCTGCCACGCTGCCAAGCAGCAGACATTCAATCATGAACCATGCTTGCTTTGACAGCACCAGCACATGTAGCAACTGCCCCAGCCCCTCCGTCACACACCAGTCATGCCCCTCACCGCGTCTGCCACGCTGCCCAGCAGCAGCTCCATCACGATCAGCAGCTGGCTGCTGCCGGGAGGGATGAGGCTGGCGTGGTAGCGCGTGATGAACGGCGAGCGGCAGCCCGCAAGCGTGGCAATCTCCTGCAGGCACCCGGCAGAAGCAGGGGTGATTGAGCGAGGATTGATCGAGTGAGTGGGTGTGTGATGAACGGCGAGCGGCAGCCCGCAAGCGTGGCAATCTCCTGCAGGCAGCAAGGCGGCAGGCGCAGCAAAGCAGTGGGGTGAGTGGGTGAGGGTTGGGTGAAAGAGTGGGTGTGTGCTGAATGGCGAGCGGCAGCCCGCGAACGTGGCGATCTCCTGCAGACAAAGCAGCAGGGTGATTAAGTGCGATTTGAGTAAGTGAGTGATTGGGTGCGTGATGAACGGGGAGCGGCAGCCTGCAAGCGTGGCGATCTCCTGCAAGCAGCGCAAGCCAGCAGGCGCATCAAAGCAACAGGCACAGCAAAGCAGTAGGCAAGCAAGGGATAGAATCAGTGAGTGAGTGAGCGAGCCAGCACAGCACAGCAGCAGGGCAGCCGCAGCTGCTTAGTGTGCTTCATGCTGCATCTGCTGCCAACTGCAAGCCAATCAGAATACGCTGAAGATCTGCTGCTGCTGCTGCCTAGCATCGCAGATGCACGTTATTCAGCCTCCACGGTGCTGCTGCAGCTGCTCGCACCTTGTGTATGTCTTCAATGTCATCCTCGCTACAACAAGTGACATAGGACGGCACAGCACACAGAACAAACCTCAGCAGAAAACAAAGTGGAAGTGCCGGCAAGCTTATTGTTCTCTTATAGGCACTTACAAATGCAAACGGGACTTGCCGCTTCCACTGCTGTAGTTCAGCTGTGCATGGCACTGTATCACATGTGACAGCCATGGCATGCATGCCTGTCAGCTGGGAGCAAGATCAGCAGGTACAACTGTTCTGGTTGTTCATGTGATTAATCAGACATCTGCTTGCTGCTGTTGTTCATTTTCATCACCAGGCTGGCACAGGACCAGCCTGGCTGGCCTTAATGAGCCATCTGCCACCCCTCCCTGTTGGTGCCGCAGTTGCTGCTGCTTCTGTTCTCGCAGTGCTCAGCCTATATTAGGTCTGCACTTGTACGACCACGCTCATGCGCGTGCGCTTGCATGAGTGATGATGGATCTGCAAACGCTAGATAGGCCTGTCAGCAGCTGCTGCTCACATCTCCTCCAGGTCAATGACCTTGATGGCCACCTGCTGCCCCGTCTGATGGTCAATTCTGAAGCAAACAGCAGCAGCAAGCAGAAGCAGCCAACGATACAGCTGAGCCCTGTACATGTGTTAGCGCCAACAGCAGGTGCAGAGCACATGGAACCATTCGTAACTTTTCTGGCACCAATCAGCGCAACGGCCTTCACCCATGTTACCTTTGTGCACATAGGTGGATGCATGCAGCTGCTGCATTCTGCGGCTACATCAAAGTTGACAGCAGGGCATAGCTGCGCAGCTGGCATCGCTGCTGTTGGCTGTTGTTTGAACGCAGCAGCAGGACGTTGTTGATGCAAGCTTTGTCAGTGGTGCGTACCCACGGTACACATCGCCATATGAGCCCCTTCCAATGCACTCCAACCGCTCATAACGGTACGAGTTGTCCTCCTGCAGCCCATTGTCTGCCATGCTGCAAGGCTTGTGCTGCTGCTGTTGCGCAGCACTCCTCGTTGCTGCCTCAGCACCCTAAAGGCAGGGTGTTATTTGCCAAGACAGAACAACGTGACATCACGATACCTCATCCGTATCGCGATCTCAGCCCGTGACCCCCACTGTTCAAACTGTGTAGCTGGAAGTATTTGCGCTGTGTGCTCTGGCTCCAGAACGTGCGCCTGTGCAGCTTCAATACAACGCTGATCTTTCCACGAAAGTCTAGGTGTAGGCTGCCCTTATGATGCTTGCGAAAACACAGTAGAGCTCGAGACTTATGTTCAAACAGAACAGCTGAATCAACTGCTGCTTGCTGACTTATTCTGTCGCTGCTGTTTGAATACATCAAACGCCTCGGGCGTATGGTGCATGGTTCGCAGATCAGGTCTGTCATCTGCCGTCTGGCCTGGTCATTTCCCCTGACCCCTGCTGTACAGCACATGTGCAGAGCAATGCCTGCAAGAGCTGTGCCAAGATGCATGCACTCACTCCAGTGTCGTTTGGTCATTATAGAAGCACATCTCACTGCATTGCATAGAATTGAATATGCCTGTGATAGCCTGCCTGATCTGATCTACATTGCCAGCAGTATTAGCAATTGCACTGGCAACCACTCGATCTGCCGCGTGCCACAGTCTGTGAACAGCTAGCAGCTCAGCCTGCAGGCACAATTCCGTAGCTTGCAAGCACCAAACGTCAACAGGTGCTTTAGACTGCAGAGCAGCAACATGCAGGTGAGCCCTCCCTCGCGTCAGCGCACACTGTGACAGGAGCTGCCACTGTGACAACTGTACTGGCAGTGCAGGCCAGCCCAGCAGGGGAACTTTTACCTGCGTCCGACTTGCATGCGGTCAGGAATGCTTTGCCATTATTGGCATATTCAGATTGAATACAGGGTATTAGCAGCCGGATCCGGGGATCAGCGGCCGTCAACCAACGACGTCAACGACAGTCAAGCCCTAGTCGCTTATTTAGGGTTGTAGGTTGGTTGTCATTGTCAATGGTGCACTCAGACCTGCACCTGAGACCATTTCATTGAGTTTGCTTGCGTATACGCATGCTGCGGGACTCTGCTCGTGCAACTGTAATAGCGTGCCGCATTGATGGAGACAAACCTTTGACCCGCGACCATCTAATATGAAGGGAAATGAAAAATTATGAGCATTAATCACCACAGCTGTTATTTCTGCAGCTGACACGAGCGCTTGCGAGAACAGCAGTAGCAGCCATGGCTCATGGCGGGTACCCGTAGCTGGCGTGCATCAACAGCGATTGCCCGGCCAACGCGTGGGCACTGCACTACCGGCAATACAAAGACCAAACGTGTGGCAAGGCCTGCCCATCACTTACCTGCATGAAGGAGCGCCAGTGTTGCAATGCGTATGTGCAGCAGCTGCAGCTGCGCCTGCAGCAAGCCCTGCTTCAGTCAGGATGCCAGTACTTCAGCAGTTTATAGCGGGCAGTCACATCTATTGACCAGAATCGAGCATATAAGCACTGCAGCACCTCTGCCAGGCTGGTGCCAGCATGTTTTGATTGATGGTGCTGCTTTGAAGGCAGCATGCTGCTCAACAGCTCAAGAGTTCAATGGTGCTCCTGAGCTCCTCAGCAAACCCAGCACAATCACCTTCCTACCAACATAGTATATATCTGCATGTATGTGCTGCAGTTATCTTCACCATGCCATCGGCCACCTCGACAACGTGCCCGAGCCAGAGGCACTGCTGCGCGTGCTGCTGCGGCGCAGCTGGCTACCCACGGCTTTCCCAACAGCCCTGCAGCGCCTGTTTCAAGTTCGCTCCATCCAAAACTGCCAGCCATTTGACATCAAGGGCGCAACAGAAGCAGTCCTGCAAGCAGCACCTGCTGGCTACTTCAGCGAGGACCCCATGTCACTGCTGCCTGCAATTGAGTGCGCCTTCCGGCCCATCGCAGGGCCTGCAAACCTAGTGATACCTATGGTTGAGGCAGCTGGTCTGCTGCTGAAAGCCTACCCTGGTACCTGGGAGCCCAGCCACCTGTCTACAGCCATCAGCAACACCATCGCAGCCAAGCCCCCGCCAGACAGCACAGACGCAGCAAAGACCATCTTCCACCAGTCTCAGACCATGCTGCTCATCCTGCTGCTCAACCACTGCTGCGCACCTGCTGCTGCTGGAGACCCCAACCCGTCATCGTTCCTGCACAGCCACATCAAGACTGCCCTTCTGGCCGGCGTTGAGCCCAACCTGCTGGAGGAGCTGCTGTCACGCGCACCCATCTGGCGCGCAGACGACCTTTGCGAGCGAGACGCACAGGGCAAGCTAATGCTCTACACATGGGCACGTGAGACTAACAACTACACCAAGCTCTACTCTGTCATCCTGTGTGCAGCAGTGGCACGCGGCACCACGCACCATCCTGTGGCAGCGCTGCTATACCTGGCGCAGCCCTTCCAGCGCGGCAACAACACCGACAGGGGCGGCTACGAGCAGCGCATGCAGTGCTTCCTGCAAGCCCTGGCAGCCCCAGAGTGCGGCATGGATGCGCGTGACCTGCTGCCAGTCGTCAAGGAGGCAGCCCACACGCGCAACCTGAAGCTGCTGCAGGCAGTGTGCGATGCATCCAACAAGTTCCGCTGGCCGGCAGCGCAGCTGGCGCCGCTGCTGCCGCCTCTGGCAGGTGGGGTGGAGGAGTATGATGTGGGCGCAGTCAAGCTGCTGCTGCAGCTGGGCGACGGCAACCCGGGCTTCAACGCAGTACAGCTTGCACCGGCAGTGGCAGCAGCAGCAGAGAGGGCCAGGGCAGCACCATGGCTGGAGGCGCGTGGGTTGACGCAGCGCATGTGTGACCCACTAGTTTTAGCTTGCAGTACAGGTTACGGTGCCATTGCAGCAACAGCAGCAGGGATGGGCATGCCAGCTGCTGCTGCACTGCTGAAGAAGCTGTACAGTACCAGCGGCAGCAGCAGCGGCAGCAAGTCCAGCAGCAGCCCCGCTGCTGAAGCTCCAGCTGCCACGAGTGCAGCTGCCATTGCTGGTGCACGCCAGCTTGGTGTTGTAGGTCAGCAGCAGCAGCCAGCAGCATTCAAGCCAGGCCGTGGTCAGGGTGTGGTGGGTTCAGCAGCAGCATCGGCAGCACTGGCAGCAGCTGGTGCGCGCACACACGCCAGCTGGAGCGCAGCTCATGGCGCTGTCACCACCCAGGTTGACCCAGCAGCAGCAGCACCCAACCAGGCTGGCAGCGAGTCAGGAGCTATGGCGTTTGTGCTGCCTCCAGTGGTCACCACGGCAGGCAAGCCTCCCCTCAGCCCCATCACGCTGGCCAGCAAGGGCGCATCAAAGCCGACATCACCTCAGCCATTTCACCTGGCACCTCCAGAAGCACAGGAGCAGCAGCAGCAGAAGCGCAGCGGCGCAGCAGCTAGTGACAGGGGCCGCACGCCCACCCCACCCAACAAGCCCGTGCAGCATCAGCAGCCCTCAGCCACTGTTAGGCAGCCCGGGAAGGCAGCAGCAATAGCGCACGGCGGCGTGCTGGCAGTGCCGCTCAACCTGGAGCACTCACCATCAGAGGAGCTGGTGACACTCGCTGCTGCAACACTGGCGGCCTTCAAGGACAGCGGAGTGGCATCACTGCACCACAGCAGCAGCGGCAACGACAACAGCAGCGGCAAGTACAGGCCAGCACCCAAATCACCCGCAGCGGCATCACCTCGCAGTGGCGGCAGGCCGGTGCATGAGATGCACCTCAACCCCAACATGTGCGCAGCTCAGATCCTGAACATAGTAGCACCACACCCAGGCGGCAGCTGCAGGGGCTCCCCCTGCTCACCAATTTGGTCAGACAGCAGGCAGTCCCCTGGCAGGGGCAGGAAGGCAGCAAGGGAGCTGCCTTGGCAGCAGCTGCTGCAGCATCCGGAGCAGCCAGCTGCTGCCGGTGCAGTGGGCCATGTGCAGCAGCAGCTGCAGGTGCAGCAGCAGCTGCAGGTGCAGCAGCAGAGTGCATCGCCCGGGGCCATACCACTGGTCTTGCAGTCGCAGGGAGTGCTGTTCCAGCTGTTCAGGATGACTGCTGTCACGACAGGGCAGGGCGCAGGCAGCGCGGGTGTGGCGTTTACAACCACAGGGCAGCGACAGGCAACCGCATCAAAGCAGCAGCTGGTGCAGCCACAGCAGCAGGATGTTCCACGCAAGGCAGTAGCAGAGAAGGAGGCGGCAGTGAGTGTGCCTGCAGGGGATGCAGTGCAAGTGACAGCAGCAGTAAATGGTAGCCTGGCAGCACCTCCTGCAGCAACATCAGCAACTGTGGTGAAGCCAGGGGAGGCAGGGAAGGGCCTAGCAGGTGCAGAGCGCAGCGCTGTAGCTGCAGAGCCCCGTCAGATGAACGTGAATGCGGGCAGTGCAGTGCAGAAGAATGGTGCAGCGCAGGCAGATGCTGCAGCAGGTGTTTTGGGAGTGAAGCGTGAGGACAGTATTGGGCAGGATGGCCACGAAGCAAAGAGGCAGCGCGTTGAGTGATCAAGCTATGAATTCAGGCATCAAGTTCTCTTTTCATCTCTGGCCTACGTCAGCACTGTTCTGGCTGTAACCAGGATGTCAGCCTGACATGACAGGAGTCCTGCAAGTAAGCAGCATCGAGACACTATGCTTGCATGCAAGTCCTGCGCAGGACTATCAAGCACAGCATAGGTGTGGTTATGAGAGTGCATTTGTATGCATAACAGGTGTCGGCTAGTTACCCCCCGTGATATGTTCTGTCTAACCGCTGGGTGTGAATATCTGTGACAGAGATTGACTCAGCCTGCAGCAGGTTTGGGTACTGGGCTTCCAAGCTTGCATGGAGCATGCAGCTTGAAAGCAAGCCATTTTGTGATTTTGGATGAAGTTTATGAGCATTTAAATGCATTAATTGCTTGTTCGTCGTTCCCTATCATTGCAGGCCAGCCCAACATCTTGATGTACTGTGCGCAGCACTGTTCTGTTCAGCAGCAGCAGCTGCACACTGCCATGGGTGTTTGACATCAACATCAGTCTGCTGTATGTCCGAGCTGTATGAAGTAGCTGTTCCACTTTGTAGTGTTGTTTTACAGCTGACATCCTGTTGGGTGCTAGCTGCGGCAATGCCACCCGCGCTAGGCTGTGTGCGAACATGTGGCTCAGGGCAGCAGTACATCACCAGTGCAGTAGGCAACTTCGTCTTGCAACTTCTCCTAGATCTATTAGTTGTATAAATCCACGAATCAACAGCTGGTATTTTGTCTGGAAGTTCCACGCAGATTGCTGATGCAGGCGTTATTATCACCTTAGCTCCTTAAACTCTTACCAGTATCATCGTTTCTCGGTTCGTCGGCCGGCAGGTCAGGTACGATGACCGATGATGCAGCCTTGCTTCATCGTGATGCAGGCGCATTCTTGACCGCACGATCACAAGCCATATACGAGCGAGTGCTCGTTCTCACACGAGTGTCATCGTAATTCAACTGTACGCTTCCCTTCGTAAACATTGCCCTCGACAGCCAGCAGCCGCTGCCAACGTTTTCTGTCACAGATTAGCAAAGCAAGATAGTTGCGGGGAGGTCACAGACCAGCATAGCGCTGAGTTGCGTTGCCAGCATCTGCACAGCCGCGTCTGCAGACCGCAGCAGCAATGCACGTGCTGCCCCTGTGCTGCTGCACAACATCATGCTAAGGCTCAGCGCATTTGCAGATGGCACATCCGCAACGCCTGCACAGACTGTCCGTGTATGTGTTTACAGCTGTACTTCACTCAAGACTTAGCAACATGCGCAACAGCAATGTGCATCAAACTCTGGACATAGTGCGCAGCAGACTATGACAAGCCTGGCAGGACGAGGCAATGTGCATTGTGTGGTCAGCAGCAGCGCAGTACTACCTGTGCAGGACCTGCATTCAACTGCAGTAGGGCATTATTATATGCTGCCCTAATCATCCCCTCACAGAGCTCCTTTGTTCAGGCAGTTGGGTGCTCACTCGCTCAGCGCTGCAAGCACAGGCTGCCAACCTGGCATGTGGCTTGGCACTGCTGCTGTTGCTGCTTGCACTGACGCGTCCACCGCCTTGCCTGCCCCTGTGCCGCGCTGCAGACTCGTGCCCTGGAGCGCGGTGCCCCCCTGATGAAGGAGGGCGCGCACAACACTGACGCCTACTACGAGGAGATCGACCAGGGCTTCGGGGATGTGGGCGTGGACTAGGTGAGGCCTTTTCTCAACTGTTGTGTGCCGCGCACACATCTGAAGTGTGTGCTGTGGACATGGTGTTTGAGTGTGTTTTGAGTACCTGCTTGATCTGTCGGACAGGCTGTCTTTCAATATGGTTCACCAGGGCTTCGGTGATGTGGGCTTGGCCAGGTGCGGCCGCCGCACCAGCAGGCTGCTGGGTCGCACCAGTCACTGTTTTATGCTGCGTGCATGGTGCAGCCACAACAGTTTTGCGTTGTGTCGTCACAATGCAGCAAGCTTGGCAAGCAGCACGAGCAGTAACTTGCTGTAATGTGACAACACATTGTGTTGTGTTGTGATCCTGCTTGAAGACACGCCGTGCTGGCAGTGCCAGGCTAGCGCTGTTCTAGGCTCTCTTTACCAGGGCTGCAGTTCAACCGCAGTGAGGACCGTCCTGGTGGCACCAGGTGAGGCCATCGTTCTGCAAGACGGCTATTTTCATCATGGAAGCGGCGGTGCCACACATGGCCCATGCGGCTGCTGTTTGCACCACAGCAGAGTACTGGGTTGCTTTCTGGTGGTCGGGTGTGGTTGGCCAAGGTTTGGCATTGAGCAAGAGGCAATTTTTGCTGCTGTTCTGTCCTTGTTGCTGGCCCCACCTGCATTGTCAGCCTGACACTAGTGTGTGACTGCAGCTGGCAAAGGGTCCGCTGCATCACTGCCAGTGTCAGCAGCCTGGATCCAGGCTGGATTCACAACCACCTGGTGAACCATTGACCCGTCACGGGTCATCTGAGATGCCCGGGGCTGCCTTGACTCGCCTTCTTGGCACTGTCGGCCATCCGCACGCACCAAGTCTGCCATCGTGGCGTAATACAGCAGGTCTTTGCTCGCAGACGTGCCAATTAACTCCATGATGGCAGACTTGGTGCGTACATGTTGTCCTAATCAACACCGGTGTGCTGCAGGCTTTGCCGGCTTCTGTTGCTACTGCTGCTGCCGCCGCTGTTGTTGCTGTGGCTGCTGCTGTTTTCACAACATGGGTGGCACCCATTGCAGGGGCCTGATGCGCTGGGCACCCCTGCCCCATAACAACCACAGTTGAAAATCGCTTGCAGTCATGCTCCCACACTGCTTGACACCATTCTGCTGCTGATGCTGCTATGTAATGGCAGAAGGAAGTACAGTGGCAATGCAACATGGTCTTACCAAGGGCAACAGGTTCCAGTTTCGCAGCAGTTTCGGTACCTAGGTGTCCAGTTCCATGCGACACAAGGTGTTTCTGTCAGTACAGATGCATTGGCAGCTGCGGGCAGCAGGGCTATGTGGGCTATGCTGGCTAGATGCAAGGAGCATGGTGTTCGTGGTATATCGATGCAAGTGCATTTGTTTCGCACCCTAGTGACGCCCATCCTGTGTTACTGCTCTGATGTGTGGGGTCCTGCCCTGCTGGGGCAGGTGGGCACGGGCCCGGCCCTGGTCAGCAAGTTACAGAATAATGTTATTAGTAGGGTGCAGTACCTGTTCTTGAGTACGATTGCAGGCCGTATGCGTAAGTCTACCAGCCGCCTGTTGCTTTCTAGGGAGTTTGGGGCCCAACCTTTGGTATGTACATGGTTGCGAGCAGCAGTGGACATGTGGAACAGAGTAGTGGATTTGGATGGCTCTTCTTTGTTGGCGCGTGCAATGCGTGAAAACCTGCAGCTTGCTGGATCCTTTGGCAATGGTGCCCTGTGGTGTGTGCAGCTGGAGCGTGTCTTGACTTACTTGCATAGTCACTCGCAACAGTTGGAGGACGTTGTGCAGCGGATGAGAAATTTCCAGTCCCTGAACACAAAGATTGTTTTGAATGCTTTTGAGGAGTGCCTATATCAGCAGTGGCAGGGATGTCCTGATAATCCACGTGATGCTGCTAGTGGTTGTGGCGTTTTCTGTACTTATGAGAGGTGGTTTGCAGCTTGTTCCTATGACGATATGGGTCAGCTCGTCCTGCTGCCTGGTGCCCTAAGTATGTGTTACGCACTGCTGGGCTTAACATGGAGCATGTGGGGTCTCTGACTCGTTTTCGTTTGGGTGCTCATGATTTGCGTGTGTGTAGTGGTCGGTGGCAACGCCCACCTATCCCACGTGATGAGCGTGTCTGTCTGCGCCGCGGGTGTTCCTCTGGGCAAGTCGAGGATGAGTTCCACATGATATTTGAGTGTCCTTTCTATGCGCCTGTCCGTGAGCGTTTTGCTATGCTATTCGAGCCCTTTGGTGGTTCGTCTCAGACGTGGACTGATATTACTTCATGTCACCCCGCAGGGCCAGATATGGCCGCTTTCATGCAGCAGCGTCCTGCTTTGGTAGCTGCCTTTGTGCACTGTTGCTATCTGATGCGGTGTCAACCAGATACCGATCCTGAGTCTCTGTTGTCTTCTAAATCGATTGCTCAGGTGATTGAGGATGTTGATGAGTTCTTCTCGGTAGTTTCTTCTCTTTCTGAGAATGTTGTTGATGACGATGATGATGATGATGATGATGATGATGATGATGATGATGATGATGTTTTCTTCGAGTGTCCCTCCCCCTATGAGCCTCTCGCTGGCTCCTAATGGGTTTCCCACTCCTTGTTGGGTGGAGTATGTAATGTAATGCAATGTATGTAATGTTGCCAACTGCAGGATGCGGCATCGGATGCTGCACCATGCATCCAGGCTGACGACAAGAGTGACCCCGACTTCAGCGTGTGCCAAACATAATGGTGCTGTCACACTGCCTGAAATCATTCTAGTGCTGTTGCCTGCTGCTTCTTTCTGTTGCTGCAGGAGCCCAATGCTGCGCGCACACAGGCTGACGACAAGATCTCCCAAACATAACTGTGCTGTCACACTGCCTGACACCGTTCATCTTGCTGCTGCTGCTGCCTCTCGCTATCGCCCACACATTGCAGGAGCCCGATGCTGCGCACATGCAGGCTGATGACAAGAGCGACCCCGACTTCAGCGTGGCCAAGGACGAGCTGGCGGCTGCTGACGCGGCAGCAGCAGAGGAGCCTGCAACAGGTGAGGCTGGTGGGTGTGGTTGATGGCTCATATGCACAGTGCATTTGGAGTGCGCTACGTTGGCACCAAGTCGTGCTAGCTAGGCTTGGAAGCCTTCAGTCAAATTGTCGACACCCACAAATGGCACAGAGCTATAATGTGCACATGGCATGAGCACTGCTGCACAGTATGCCTTAGCAGGGCAGCTGACTGGCAGTGACCCCGATTTCAGCGTGGCCAAGGATGAGCTGGCAGCTGCTGATGCAGCAGCAGCAGAGGAGCCAGGAGCAGGTAAGGCTGGCGCCACGCCGCCCACATGATGTTGGGCTGAGGATAGGGGCGGCTGTCGGTTGTCACCAAATTTTTGGCATATGCATGGTGCATCTTGAATGCGTGACATTAGTAGCCATGGCGTGATCATCACTAACGGTTAGACGGGAAGTGACTGACGGAACCTATCAATGGCAATGTCTGTTTTGTGACCAGAGTGACCCCGACTTCAGCGTGGCCAAGGACGAGCTGGCTGCTGCTGACGCGGCAGCAGCAGAGGAGCCATGAGCAGGTGAGCTTGGCGTATGTGGGGCTGAGGATATTATCCTGCCAGGTTCCTCAATGGTAGCTGTCTGCTGTCACCATATCCGATATGCATAGTATGCATGGTGCATCTCAGATGCATCGTTTGGAATGCACATTGGCAACCAGTTGTGCCAGCTGGCTGCTGCTGACACGGCAGCAGCAGAGGAGCTAGGCGCAGGTGAGGCTGGTTGGTGAGGGGCAGAAGCTAGGGGTGGCTGTATGCTGTCACCATATCCTATGCACCGTGCTTTTTATTCCATTCAAGCGGCTGCTGACGCGGCAGCAGCAGAGGAGCCAGGAGCAGGTGAGGCTGGTGGGTGTGCGGATGAGGATGCCATGCAGCATCCGCTCAGGTGGCTGTGCGCTGTCACCATATCATATGCGCGGTGCATCTTGAGTGCGCTACATTGGCTTGACAATGACAATCATGACTGACAATCATTGTCATGCGGCGCATATATGGCACAGAGCTATCATAGTATTGTGCTGTGGGCACTGCGGCACAGTGTGCCTTAGCATGGTAGCTGCTGATTTCAGCTGTATCACAGTTGTTGAGAGCGTGAAGCTGGTGAACCGTTGTGCCGTGACACCATCAAGGCAAAAGTTCACCTGCTCCCCGCCCTCAAACAGCGGCTGCAGCGCTTGCTGGTTTGTGTCCTTGCAAGCTGCACCTAGCCTAGGGTTGTGTGCTTGCAAGCTCAGCAGGTGACACCAAACCTCTGAGAGCATTTCTCGCAGTGTAGTCGCTACATTTGAAATGCCAGTAACTTGCAGCACATCTGCAAGTGGCAGCCGCTGTCTGGTGGCCCCTGCAGATGTGCTCGTGAAGGGGTACGTAACTGTGCAGTGCAGGCAGGCCCTGCCAACGATGTCGACAGCAAATTCTTGTCATTGTATGCAAACAACACTGTGCACAGCCGACCCTGCTGTGCTGCTGCCGCCCTGCTCAGCAGGCTGCCACACATTTACTGCTGCTTTGCCTTGCCGTGGCATTCCCTGTTGTCCTGCAGACGTGCCCCTGAGGGATGATACTGCTGACATGCACGCGGCCTGCCTGCTGAAGGCACTGGCAGTGGCGACACCTTCTTACAGCTATAGCCAACTCTACTCTGCTGTTCAGCAGCAGGCTGCTGATGCCCTGCTGCCGCAAGCTCTTCTACACTATTACATGCCATCCAATGCCTGGCAGACGTGCCCATGAAGTAGGTTCTGCCGAGGACGCCGACACTACAGGCAACTCCTTTCGTTTGAGCCTTGTCTGCTGCTGCTTCCTTTCTTGTGTTGTCCTGCAGACGTGCCCCTAGAGGAGGACATCTCCGACCTGCAGGCGGGCCCCGCGAAGGGCACTAGCGGCAAAACCTTCTCTTGAGCCGTTTCTGCTGCTCTGCTACACCATTCTACGCCATCCTGCAGATGTGACCCTGAAGGAGGACATTGCTGACCTGCAGGCGGGCCCTGCCGAGGACGTTGACACTACAGGCAGATTGTGCACCAGACCCGTTTCTGCTGCTGCTTCTGCTGGGATTGTGTTTGTGTTGTGCCGCAGACGTGCCCCTGAAGGAGGACATTGCCGACCTGCAGGCAGGCCCTGCCGAGGACTTCGGCACTACAGGCAAATTGTTCAGCTGATCCGTTTCTGCTGCTGCTTTCTGCTGGAATGGTTGCTGTGTTGTGCTGCAGTCGTGCCCCTGAAGGAGGACATTGCCGACCTGCAGGCAGGCTCTGCGGAAAACGTTGACACCTCCGGCAACCCCTTTCATTGAGCTGTTTCTGCTGCTGCTTCCTGCTGCTCTCTAAAACCGTTCCGTGCCCCTGAAGGAGAACATCGCTGACCTGCAGGCTGGCCCCGCGAGGAAGTCGACACCTCCGGCAAGGACGGCCCCATCGGCATCGTTGAGGCCAGCAAGGACGAGGTGGAAGTGTAGGAGGCTTTTGTTGTCCCTGACGGTGGCAAGGAAGGCCTAAGCTGGTATGCTTCAAATGCCAAGTTGGTAAATAAGTTGTCTTGATGGCGTGCAACGGCTGAATGAGCGGCTGTTAGCTGGTACTCAGCGGCTGATACGCCTCTGGCTGTGTTGCGCAACACAATTCATGAGTTGGTGTGGCGGTTGGTGGCGGCCGAGGGACGTTGACTGGCTTCTGCGTTGGGGGTATGTTTGACCTTCAAACCAACGGTTGGTAGGATGCATTTGGTAGCAGCTGAAACAAATGCTGTCGTAGCATGAGGCTGGGTGAGGGACGTGACGTGGGGGCTGTCATGGCTGTCATCTGCATGATAGATTTTACACATGTCTTTGGATGATAATCGTGAGGCATGTGATGCATCAATGTTGTCGTGGCACTGATCAGGGCCGGTACTGCTCAGAGAATGGTACCGTACTATGCGTCGTTGCTGCCAAACCAGCATTGAGTAGTAGTGGACGGCGAGGATGTGAAATCTTACACGGTAGATTAAATAACATATCATAGTGTTCAGCAAGAGCCAACACGTACAAGACAGCAATGCTGCACAGCATGCTCTTCAACTTATGCAGCCCCAAGTGTGCTGGTGCAGATCACCAAAATACCAGGCCACAGGCCAAACTTGGGCCAAGTCGAACCAGAACCTGCATCTGGGCCGACAACGGACCCAATTGTGGTACAATCAGGTTGAAGGCAACGCCACAGGCAGACACCTGGACAGCCTCAAGGCTTGAGCAAATTCTCAATGTGCATCACCTGCAAACCCAGGACCATCATATGAAGGAGTGCATGCCTGATAGCCTGCAGCAACCATAAAACTGCCAGGCTAGTAGCCTGCTAAACGCATCAACACGTGCAAGCTGTAAAATAGCCTGTTGATGCGGCCTCTGTGCATGGGCACTGAAGCTGGGTTAAACTCAAGAGGATGCAGGCTATTGCAAGGGAGAAGAGATATAGCCAAGCTGCAATGATGAACCATATGTCAAATATCGTTGATGTGCACCGTGCTCAGCAGCCTGCTGCTGCTACAGTACAAGATTGTATGCTCTACCACATGCCCTACGCATGTGTATCCTGCGACCGAATGAGGTGAAACAGCTGCCGCCTTGCACATCTTTGCAGTGCATGTGTGTGCTCCACACGTTGGACGAAGTTGGACCAATGCAGTGCAGAGTGGCACAATTGCTGTGCTCAGAAATGAACCAATAAGCGCTGCTGCTGCTGGTGGCACTCCAGTTGCTGACCACTACTCTTCAGCAAAGATACACTATCTGTTGCTGCAGCAGCAGACGTGCTGCTACTTGTGGCAGGCAGGCTCAGCACACGCGCTGCTGCTGCAGCAGCGCATCGAGCGTCTTGTTTGGGTTCTTGGCGTCAACCTGGTTCCAGGCGGGCCACTGCAGCGGCAGCGCTCCTTGCCTGCAGCAGCAGGCAGCAGCAGCAGGCAGCAAGAAACAGACAGGTGGGACCCATGCATGAAGGCGGGCTGGCAAGATTAATGAAAACAATCAGGCACCGGATGCAGAATGGGCAGCAGCTCTCTGCAAAGGGGTAAACGCAGAACCACTGCATCCCGGCAGCATGCATGCTTACTTAGCTGGCTGCGTTATTGCCAACGCAGATGCAAAAGCCCAGGACAAGCAGCACGAGCAGCACAAGCAGCACTGCAAACCCACATCAGGTGACTGCACTGGCCAGCATGGCCTTGCTTGAAGTGCAGGTGACAGCTTCGGCACAACAAAGATCCACTACTAGTGCTGCAATGGCATCATCACTGTTTTATGCAGTATATGGCACTTTGGCAGCCCACCTGAGGTCCTCAAACTGCGCCATGCTCTCCAGGGCTCCCTTCACTGCCTCAAAACACCATCGCCTGGCCCTGGGGGCTGGGGTGCAGCAATGGCGTAATCATTGGCTTTCAAGGCAGCCTACTGCTATACCACTGTTGCATGCATTGTAATAACAAGCAGCCCGCCCACCTGAGGTCGTCAAACTGCGCCATGCTCTCCAGTGCCCCCTTCACCGCTTCAAACACCATCGCCTGGCCCTGGGGGCTGGGGTGCAGCCCGTCAGACGCCCAGGCTGCCTTGTCAGCAGCAGGCAGGGCGTTGACCAGGTCAAACATGTTCAGCACTGGCACGGCTTGCTCGGCGCTCACGGCTTTTACTGCTGCTGCGTACTTGGCGACTTGGGCGTTGGTGCGGTCGGATGTGCGCAGCTTCTTCTGCAGGTGGGAGGCAGGTTGGCACACATCAGCAGCATGTTGTTGCACGTGAGGGTGCATCATGCAGGAGTAATGTGAGCCCCACGCTGCGACATGCGTGTCAACTTGTGAGCAGCCATGTGACTGCCTGGCAGCAACGTGGACATTGGTGTAGTTATATGCACGCAAGGTTCTTTTGCAGAGATACTTAGTGGCAAGCAGCGCAACAGCATAGTGCTGCACTGGGAGGTGGCTGCTGGCATTGCTACTGCTGTTGTAGTTGCTGCTGCTTCACTCACCGCCTTTGCCCATGCTGCCTCGTCCACTGGTGGCGGCGTGAGCAGCAGTATGTGCGGCACGCCAGCCTTGCGTGCTGCTGCCACCATGGCTGCAAGGTTGGACTTGAACTCATCAACAGGCACAGACAGGAGGCCACTGCAGGCATGTAACATAACACATAACAGTCATGTAACAGCACATGTAACAGTCATGTAACATCACTAGCTGCTGCCACCATGGCTGCAACGTTGGACTTGAACTCCTCAACAGGCACAGACAGGAAGCCACTGCAGCCATGTAGCATAACACATAACAGTCATGCAACACTGCATGTAACAGTGCATGTACCATCGCATTTCAGCGTCACTTGCTGTTGCCATGACATAGCAGGGATGTAACACGTCAGACCAAAGTGACTTGCAGCTTGTCAGCAGTGAGGTGATATATAGTAGCTCGCATGACACAATCTACACCATCACCAAGACCAGCTCCAGCTGCTGTTTTTGCAAGTGTTGTCACAAGCTTGACCAGATGCTGGCTACGCTAAGAAGATGTGTAGGCGGTGTAGCGCTGTGCTGGCAGCTGCCCACATTACATGGGCTGCGTATATTCCTCTCACAGCCGCATGCTGCTAGCACGCCACTGCCTAGCTGCCATCTCCCTAGTTGAACTCACTCGTTGCCGTTGGGCAGTGTGGCGTCATTGGCTCCGAACCAGATCGTCAGCAGCTGCACACGTGGCACCCACGGTGCACCACACCTGCTGCGGCCTGATGCTCTGCGCGCTGCTTCGTCCCTGTCCACTGCCGGCACCAGCTGCTGCAGTGTGGTGGGCAGCGCGCGGGCAGCCCAGCGGCTGTTCCAGCCAGACATGCCGCGGTTGAGCACATCGGCCTGCAGCAGCAGCAGCAGCAGCAGCAGCAGCAGCAGCACATACATTAGTCGATATCACAGCTGCCAGTTGGCGGCTAAGTCATCCCTGCAGCAGTATCAGGGTATGTAATGCTGCGCCGGCAGCATTGCAGCCAGGCAGGCAGCCCACATGCCAGCTGCTGTGGGTGTGTACTGCAGCAATGCATGCCCACCATGGCAGCTGTAAGGCCCCAATGCATGTCGCACTCTGCTTCTCTGCTCAGCATAGCGGTGCGCCAACAGTGTAGCAGGCAGGCAATGCACATGGCAGTTGCTGATTTGCAGCACTGCACAACCATCATGGAAGCTGCGCGACATTTAACATTGTACTGTACCCCGCTGCGCACCTTGTTAGATGGTTATCATTGCCAGACATTGATTAGAAGCCCCGCTGCCTACCTTGCGTGTGTAGTGCTGCGACAGCAAAGTGGCCCAGCCGCTGGGACCATTCCAGCCAAACTCTGTAATGCTGTCACCATACAGCACAAAGAATGGCCGGCTGATGGCATAGCCTGGCCATGACACCTGCTGCAGCTGCCGCGAGGATGTGGTTGCTTCTGTGGCTAGTGCTGTTTTTAGTGCTGCTGATTGCGGGTTTATGTCAGCTGCATGGGCAGCGTTGCCTGCAGTGCAGCAGCAGGTGATGTTGAGTGAGCCGGTTGGTGGGTGTTGGTGGTTGCGAGAGACTCAGGAAGCAGGATCATGTCCAGCAAGCTCAACAGAAGTGCATTGAGAACAATGATGATAGAGGCCATACCGGACACTATGTCGCGCTGATGTTGCGCTACGTGCTGGCTGCATTTGCGTCCTGCTGCTGCTGCTGCTGCTGCTGAGCGCGCTGGCACCACAGCCAACACAACAGTGTACATTTACCTTTCTGAAAACATGCGTAGAAAAAGAAGCACAGCGCAGCTAGCACGACGTATCGTTGATGCTTCATGCCTGCCAGGGCGGGCTCGAGTCCGGCAAGTGACACAAGCAGCAATGGTCCGCTTTACGTATGCAAAGAGACTGAGGTATCCATCTAAGGTTGTTGTAACTGATCAGAAGTCGTGAACGCTGCTTGCACGTGCCGCACAGCACTGCTTGTTGATGTTCCCTGGTGTCAGGATGTCATCTCACCCGACCAACGACAAATGCGCGCACTTACACGCACGTCAGGGTGCTATACAGCACCTAAAAATAGCACAAATACTGAGTCTAGACCAGCAGCTAACTCAATCATGCACCCGGTGCACTCACAGTGAGTTGTACTGGTCTGAACAGGTGACCAACAACAACATGCACACAAGCACCAGCACCAGCACAGGTACTGCTTCAAGTACCCGCATTGTACTTGTGATATTGACTACTCTTCAAACAATCATGCTTGGGCTGCCCCACTACGACTACGCCACTAGCGTGATTGATGTAACACCATGCTGCAGGGCAGCTCAGTGCTAGCTCCCCCTGTACCATCAGCGCTGCTGCTGCTGCCGCCGCTGCTGCTGCTGCCGCTGCAAGTCCTGCCAGGTACTAGGACGCTGCTTGCGTCTGCCACACGCGCCAACATCAAGATGGTGGCCTGCATACCAACAGACACAAGGCAGGGCCAACATCAAGATGGTGGCCTGCACACCAACAGACACAAGGCAGGGCGCAGACGACAACTCAGCACTGGCGCATGTCAAACAGTTGCATGTGGCTGGTTCGCCATGCCTGTGACAGTTCCTGTACAATTCAGCAAAGAGACTGCTTGCCACAGTGCGCATTGCATGAATCGCCGGCTGCAACAAAATTAAACTACCAGACAGGACAGAATATGCATCAAAGCTCATAGACAAACTTGCGATATGCAGATAGTACCTGGCCGTCAGAGTCGTCGCCCCGCACTGTCACACAGGCTGGTGCCAGCAGCAGCACGCAGCAGCCCAGCAGCGGCTGTAACAGATGCAATTCAAGTACTGCTGAGGCTCATCTCGCCTTCATAATCGTTGAGATGCACTGTGCTGCAGGCTGGTGCCGTCAGCAGCATGCAGCAGCCCAGTTGCACGCAGCAGCCCGGTTGCAACAGAAGCAAATCACCACGCAGGACACAGTCTGCATTACAGCTTTTAGAGCAGGCCTGTAAATTCAAGCACTCACCTGGCCTTCAAGGTCAATGGCCTGGGACGACAGTGGCACTGTGCTGCAGGCTGGTGCCAGCAGCAACACGCAGCAGCCCAGCAGCGGCTGCAGCGGCAGCACACCAGGCAGCAGCAGCGGGAAGCAGCCACAGCTGGACATTGCCACACACACCCTGCAGGTGCCGCACGTGGCACGCACGCCAACACACATGCGTGTTACACACACGCCAACACACATGCGTGTTACACACACGCCAACACACATGCGTGTTACACACACGCCAACACACATGCGTGTTACACACACGCCAACACACATGCGTGTTACACACACGCCAACACACATGCGTGTTATGCCAGTAGAAGACGAGTATTAACGCTGTGCTCTGCACTGCTGCTACAGGCGCAGCCAGCCACGGCCACACCCACCCTGCAGGTGGCAGCACCCTTGCTGGTGTAGGGTACACCCCGTGCTGTACACGGTTAGACCTACACCAACAAGGGTTCTGTTACCGTAGCATAAACTGACTAAACTGCATGTAGCCTAAACTGCCTGTTGTTACGTGTGGACAAGGGCCGCCCCTGGCATGGCTAATTGCAGCCGTAAGACCCACAGTGAAGGGCAACAACGCACTGTCAGCACTGATGCATGGCTGAAGCATGGCTGATGCAGATGAAGCAAGCCACACAGTGAAGGGCAACGCAGCGCACTGCCAGTGCCAGCTGCGGCCTCACCACTGCGCACAGCCAGGCAGCCGCTCCATGACAGCAGCAATGCGGTGACAGCGGCAGTGCAGCGCAGCCCTGCTGCTGCTGCCACCACTGCTGCTGCTGCCAGCACTCTTGCTGCTGCTGCTGCTGCTGCTGCCAACACTCTTACTGCTGCTGTTGCTGCTGCCGGCACTCTTGCTGCTGCGGGCACCCTGGTCCCTGCTGCCGCCAGCAGCTGCAGCAGCAACGCACATGTCTGTGTTGTTTACACCATCACCAGCGGTGTGACTGTCACCGCTGCTAAAGGCATTACTGCTGCTGCGGGCAGCTTGGTCCCTGCTGCCGCCAGCTGCAGCAGCAACACACATGTCTGTGTTATTCACACCACCACCGCCAGCGGTGTGACTGTCACTGCTGCTGAGGGCATTCCTGTTGCTGCGGGTACCTTGGTCCCTGGCCCCAGCTGCAGCAGCAGCGCATGTGTCATTGCTGTGATCAGCAGCAATGTCGATGTCACTGCTCTTGCTGTTGGTGCTGGTGGTGGCTGTTGCCTTAGGCTTTAGGCCCCGCTTCCCTCTGCTGCCTCTGCTGCTGCTGCTGCCCTGAGCAGGGTGCTGAGCAGCATCATGTGCAGCTTTGCTGCTGAAATGCAATTGTTGCTGCTGCTGCTTCTGCTGCTGCTGGTGGAGGCAGGGGTGCTGATGGTTGTGAGGGTGCACCTCTTGTTGCTGCTGAACTTGCTGCTGCTGCTGCTGCAGCTGCTGCCATGTGACCAGGTGGTAGCCAGGGGGCAGCAGCTGCTCTGGCAGGCGAGCTGCTTGATCACGCGACAATGCGGCCTGCAGGAAAGCGTGAAACAGCACCACCAGCAGCGGCAGCAGCTGTACTCATATTGCATTTAGGGAAAGTTGAGCTTGCACATGCTGACCCTGAAACGCTCAAAGAACTATGCATGTGAGCACGCTGCCACTGGCATGCAATGCACATGTCTTCTTGAGTTGGCTTGGGTTGGCTTGAAGTGAGCGACACCGTGCAAGCATGAACATCAGGCAACTGCATTGCTACTGAACTTGGTTGTTTGTGCAGATGCGTTCAGCAAAGAGTGTACCAAAGATTGCATGGGAACATTTGAAACTGGTCCCACCTTGAGAGCTGCTGTCTGCTGTGGCTGCAACCCAGTGTGTCCGCTGCTGCTACTGCTGCTGCTGCTGCTGCTGGCGCCTGTACATGCTGCCAGTGCTGCCAGCAGCCGTGTGATGGCTGCCAGCTGGGCAGCTGCTGGCAGTGAGGGGTCACCGGCGCCTGCCCTGCTTAAATCCTGCAGGGCAGCAGCAGGAGCAGCAGCGGCAGCAGCATTGTACAAGTAGTTCATGGCGGCAGCCAAACATGCAATATGAAAAGCAATAGCGTAATGCGACTGGCTACAGCTACTGTTGAGACAAGTTCAGACTATTGTTGACTCTGTTTTGTCGTATTACATGGAAAGCGGCGCGTTTCGGGCTCTTCACCCTTCATCAGGCTTCAATCCTATGAACACGGACAGAATACGACAGTCGCATTACGCTATTGCTTTTCAAATAGAAGGCAGGGATATGCACGTCTCACCATACACGCCTGTAGTCCTAATAATGTCCTAATAATGTCAGGTCACCCAAGTGCAGCGCGACAGCGGGCCTGTTGCACAGCTCAGGCAGCCGCAAACCTACATGACATACCCAGGTGAATGCAGAAGGTGAGCAACCCTCACTCTACCCTCACTCTGGTGACAGCGCCAACGCCAGGTCACCCAGCTGCAGTGCAACAGCGGCCAAAGTTGAAACACCGCTCAGGCAAGCACACACGCACTTGAGCAACCAGGCAACCAAGCTTGCAGCCTGTTGCAGCCGTCATCTTGTTCGCGTACCTGTGATGCCAACGCCAGGTCACCTGGGTGCAGCGCCACAGCCGCCAAAGTTGAGCCACACCTCAGGCACGCACCAGTTGACAAAGTTGAGCCACACCTCAGGCACGCACCAGTTGACAAAGTTGAGCCACACCTCAGGCACGCACCAGTTGACAAAGTTGAGCCACACCTCAGGCAAGGTTCAAAGGCAAACGCAGCAGCAGCAGTGAGGCAGCAGCAGCAGTGAGTCAACAGCAGCCAGCGAGGCGGCAGCAGCCTCAGCACGCTCTTGCGGCAGGGCGCCTGCAGGGGCAGTGACGTTGACCGCCGATGCAGCAGCAGCAGCAGCAGTGAGGCAGTAGCAGCATAGATAGCAGGATGCATGCAGCAGCCTCAGCTCGCTCCTGCGGCAGCGCACCTGCAGGGTTGGTGAAGTTGAGCGCCAACACAGCAGCAGCAGCAGCAGTGAGGGAGCAGCAGCAGTGAGTCGGCAGCAGCCAGCGAAGCGGCAGCAGCCTCTGCACGTTCCTGAGGCAGCGCGCCTGCAGGGGCAGTGGGGTTGAGCGCCAACCACCAGCAGCAGCAGCAGCAGCAGCGAGTCGGCAGCAGCCAGTGAGTCGGCAGCAGCCTCAGCACGTTCCTGTGGCAGCGCACCTGCAGGGGCAGGGAGGCAACGCAGCAGCAGCGGCAACAGTGAGTCAACGGCAGCATAGATAGCAGGATGCATGCAGCAGCCTCAGCACGCTCCTGCGGCAGCGCGCCTGCAGGGGCAGCGAGGTTTTGGGCCGACGCAGCAGCAGCAGCAGCAGCAGTGAGGCAGCAGCAGCATAGATAGCAGGATGCATGATGCAGCCTCAGAACGCTCCAGAGAGCACCACAATGCAGCAGCAGCAGCAGTGAGGCAGCAGCAGCATAGTTGCTAGGATGGGTGCAGCAGCCCCAGCACGCTGCAGCAGTGCACCCGCAAAGGCACAATGGATATGGTCACCACCGACGTCGCCGCAGCAGCAGTTCCTGCAGCAGTGAAGCAGCAGCAGCAGTATGTAAATAGCGCCACAGAGGCAAGCTGACACACCCACAACATCGAAAACCAGGCGGCACTACCGGGTCGCGGCACACCACGCTACAGCACACAACATCCCAAGCATATTGCCCACCAGTGGCGCAGCAGCACAAGGCAGCCGGCGTCTGAAAATATTGTTTGCTTGCATTCTGTGCTGCCATGCTGTGGAACTAACAATCCTGCTGACTTGATGCTTTGAATGCCACCCCACCCGTGCTTGCTGCCAGGCGGCGCAAAAGCAGCAGCGCCTGCAGCAGTGAGGCAGCAGCAGCAGTAGCACCCTAGAGGCATAGCTGGCACGCTGCTCACCCACAACACTGCAAACCATGCGGCACTACCAGGTGGATGACACACAATGCTACATCACACAACATTCATTGCTTTCATGATCAGCCTTGCATGCGTGCGAAGCCTTGCGTGCAGGGGTAGGGTGACTTCGCATGCTGTTCTGCTAGAGTGCTGCTACATCACACACCATCCTGCATCTTGCCCACCTGTGCTTGCTGCCAGGCGTCGCAGCAGCAGGCTCATCTGTTTGGTTACATTGTGTGCTTGCATGCTGTGACATCCTACACGTTGCCCACCTGTGCTTGCTGCCAGGCGTCGCAGCAGCAGGCTCATCTGGGTCAGCCCCTCAGCGCTGGCCCAAGCTGACAGCCCGCATGACAGGCAGTGCAGCGCCGCCACCTGCACGTGGCCACAGGTTACAAGGAGTACGAATTAGGTGATTATCAGCTGTCGCAAAAAATGCAAATGCAGAAAACAAGGGAGGGCTGTGCATTGCCATCACCTCCACACAACACAGGGAGCAGTGCATGTGCATTCAGCAGGCTGCTGAGTTTGCCACTGGCACTGCCACTGACAACTGATCTGTTGTTGGCGGTGGATTGCTGCCTCACCAGCTGGCCCAGCACGGCACAGCTGTTGGCACTGCTGCTGCTGCTGCTGTCACTGACCACTGACTATCACCACCTGCAATGCTTGCCGCCCACCAGCTGCCCCACCTGGCGGTGCACGGCACAGCTGCTGCGATCACTACTGCTGGCGGCGCTGCTGCTGCTGCTGCTGCTGCCTTTTGCCCGGTGGCCACCAAGTTCTGCCGCAAAGTCACATTTGTGCACTGCTGCTCACCAGCTGTCCCGCCTGGCTATGCATGGCTCCCAGGCACACCCACGCCTCAACCAGCGAAGGCTGAAGCTTCACCTGCAATCAACGCAGCACAGCACAGCACAGCACAGTTTAGCGACAGCCGTCAGTGGTATCGCTATAACTTCAGACTGTTGATCTGCACGGGGCTGCTGGTGCTGCTGCTGGGCCTGGAAAAAGGCTGGCCGTTGCTTGCTGACTTCTGAACCTGCCGCCACATGTTTAACGCAAAGGAGTTCTCCATGCAGCAGCACTTCAGCCAGGGCAGCGGTGTGGCTAATGCACACCATGCTGCTCCTGCTGCTGCCGCCTATGTGTACTGCCGTCTAGTGTGCAATTTGTTGCATAATATTTTGCGATCTGGTGTCATTATCCTTCATACTGTGGCTCACCGCTGCTTCCATGAGGCCTGCAGCCCTGCGCCTGTCTGGTGCTGCTGCTGGCGTGGGTGACGGCGCAGCAGAGAGCAGCAGCAGCGCTCCACGCAAGTACAGGGCCTGAGGCTTGGTGCTTGCACTGCAGTACGCTACATCCCAGTCCACCCTGCATGCAGACAGGAGCAGATGCGCTCACAACGACATGAAGAAGGCATGGTGTTCTGCAGATGCTCTGACTGCAGCAGCAGCTGCTGCTGCTGCTGCTGTTGCTGCTGCAGAGCCACTGATCAGGCTGCAGTTGCACCCAGTGTTCAGGCTTGCTACACCCTGCCTGCAGGAACCCACCCATCCAATGCCCTGGCAGCAGCAGCCCTGCTTTCAGGGCCGACTGGTTCGTCTCTGAGCCATCCACGAAGCAGCTCGTGCGTTAGTGTCTGTGCTGATGCCAATGGGTGGGTGTCTCCTGCATGAAGAAATTTGAACACATGCAGTAGATCTGTCAACCAGCTGCTGGCGCGTCTGCAAAGACGTGGGTTAAACTTAACATAATCGTGAAGTGGAGCATGCTTGACACATTGAATGTGAGACTTCCTTGCTGTTGAGGCGTGCTGGCGAGTTCAAAGGCCCGATCAAGCCGCTTGCCAGTTCTGTGAAAGAGCACTCGTTTGGCAAGTTATAGATTCGTTAGGAACGTATACTGATTGCGAAATATAACGATCATGCGCATGTTCCCATGTGGTGTGCTGACTGTCCCTGGCATTTCAACTGCATGTCACTCAGGCACTTGTCAATCCTCAAACGAGGCCTATGCTGCATCGTCTCAGTTCCTGGGTTCCGTTAACTATGTTCTGTATGTTTTCTATAGCACGTGCCCACCATGGGCCCACCTACCTCTCCTACTGCTGATGCCGCTGCTGGCCCGCAGCAGGAACAGCAACAGCAGCTGATTGTTGCATCAAGCAAACGTAGTCAAACTGCTTCCTCATCGACGGCGCTTGACCGCTACCAACACTACAGCCAAGAACTTGCCTTGTTCCTGCTGCAGCATGGCAAAGACTCTCTGCAGCTGTACCTACGCTTCCTGCTTAGAGCCAACAGCTGCCTGAAACTGTGGCTGAAAGAGAACCAGCAGCATGTAGTGCTAGCTAACATCGCTCGGGCGCTGCGCTGGCTGCGGGAGAAGCTGCTGGCACCGATAGGCCAGCTGCTGTCTGGCTTGCTGTCGCTGCAGCTGCGCATCACCACCAATGACGACTTAGATGGTTCCACCAAGCTGTCAGCGAGGGTCAACAGCTGCCTCACGATGCTGTTTGGAGCTGTCAGGTGCGTGGCCAACTAATCAGCAGCACCAGGCAGTCATTCGCTTAGTCAGGCAGACATGCTAGCGTTGTTGAACTGAGCTATACTACAGCAGCAGGCCACACGGGAGTTGTGGGGAAGTGCTGCAGTTCTGTGAGCTTCCTGCAACAGCAGGAGACAACGCAGCTGCTGCAGCTGTCTTTCTGCATTTCCTTGCGCACTGTCTCAAACCTACAGCAGCTGACAGCATCTGCAGCAGCTGCATTCACGCCATTCAGTTTATATTGCCAGCACTACTGTAGAGAAACAGATTGACAAAGCAATCAAAGAGGAGGAGTTGGACGTAGGCTGTCCGCCATCTTAAATCGCATGCAACAAACCGGTCAACCGCAATGTTGCGCCAAAAGGAGCACGATGACCAACAAAGCAAGTGTTTGACTGTTTGACTGTTGCAACACACCACCCGCAATTGCAGGCTACGCAGTCACAGCTGCCTGCAGCTGTCGCTGCCCAGCCGCCAGCCGCACTACTTCGCACCAGAGTTCAGCCTAGTCAGCCCCACCACCTCCCCACGACAACAAGCCACACCACGCAGCAGGCAGCAGCAGCAGCAGCAGCAGCTGGAGGGGCCGCTGGCGCTAGCCACCCAGCAGCAGCATCACTGCAGCAGCAGCCACAGCCCGAGCCGCTCCCCACGCAGGGGTGTTAGCAGCAGCAGCAGCAGTGTGGTGCGTCGCAGCGCGTCTGCTGGTGAGGAGGAGGTGCATGTGCTGTGCAGCAGCGAGCTCAAGGCTGCGATTATGTGCTTCCTGCAGCATCACAGCGCCAGCAGCGGCCAGGAGTTTGTGCTGCTGAGGAGCACCTCATGGGGCAATACGGCAGCAGCAGCAGCAGCAGCAAGTGGCCGTAGTGCTGCTGCTGCTGCTGCTGCTGATGGTGTGGTGAGGTCTCCTGCTGAGCGCAGGAGTGACGCAGCAGCTGGGCCCGGCCAGGTTATATCACCAGGTAGGGATAGCTGCTGACTTGCCTCAGTGAAGCAAGCAGGAACAATAGCGTTCAGGGAGCTGCGTTGTGCTATAGCCTCTGTATTGATGCAGCGAAGTAAGTCCAGCTGCATACAGCTGCTTGCAACCATAGCTAGCTGTGCGTTTTGGTGGCCGGCATGCGCAGCTGGGTCAGGCCAGGTTATATCACCAGGTGGGGTGCTGCTGGCGGTGATGGCGGTGATGCGTATCAGTGCAGCCAGCAGTAACCCCGCTCTATAGCAGGCCACAATGCGCTGGGGGCGTTGTACTGAATGCAGCAGGCTTGCTGCATCACAGTATACAGCAGCTGGTGGCACACATAGCAAGCTGTGCGTTTTGTGGCCGGCATGTGCATAGGTACATCAGCCCGGCGTATGGACAGCAGTGCACATCTGTGTGCTTTGTGCTCTTGTCATGTGTGTTGTGGTGGGCAATGTCTATGCCTATGCAATTATTCCTCTCACTGATGTCTTACGGTGTCCGTATATGGTGTGCCTGCTGTGCTGTTAGGTGCCTGTGGCCGCATCCAGCAGTCTCGCCAGCTCTTCCAAACGCTAGCAGACAGCAGCGGCAGCAGCACCCGCAGCAGCAGGAGCATCAGCCGTGACGGCTTTGCCTTTGCATCCCTGCAATCGCCATCCACATTGGCCACGGCAGCGCACAACAGCTGTAACAGCAGCAGCAGCAGCACGCAGCTGTGGCGCGGCAGCATGAGTGGTGCAGCAAGCAGCAGCAAAGACATGCAGCAGCAGCAGCAGCGCAGCAGCTGGCCTGCTGCAGGCAGCAATGCAGCGCCTTGCGTGCTGCAGCTGATGCAGCAGGCAGCGTATGCTGCTGCAGATGCTGTCGCAGGGCCTGGTGCAGCATCCGCGCCAGCTGATGCTGTTGTGGCAGTGAGTATAGAGGAGCCACAGGATGGTCTGCTTAGCCCGCGATTGCCTGACGGGTGCGGCTGGTCCAGCAAGCAGCAGCAGCAGCATGATCTGCGCACACCGCTGGTGCAGAAGCAGCAGCTACAACCGCAGCAGCACCAGCAGCAACAGCAGGGCGCAGGTACACCAAGGAGTCTCGCTGGCTGCTTCTCCGCGCCAACAAATCTGAGCATGGTCGTGTTGGATGACCCTAGCCTGAAACCCCTCAGGTCATTCAGTGCAACCGGCAGCAGCATGCACATGCTGCAGCAGCAGCAGCAGCTGCCAGGCTCGCCTTCTGGACGGCTGAGCGGGCAGCAGCAGGTGCAGGCTGTGCCTCTGGGATCGCACCGCGTGTGTGATGTGGGTGGGTACACACCACCCCGCTCAGCGAGCCCCATTGCTGCTCCTGCAAGGCACGGCATGCGACGCACCGGCTGCAAGCTGCCGCCTGCGCCGTTCACTGCGGCACAGCTGCAGCAGCAGGAGCAGCAGCAGCAGCAGGAGCCGCACCACTTGGAGCAGCATGCACAGTAGAAGCAGAGTGCGTGTCTGCCAGCAGACAGATGTACTTGCGACGGAACAGCGCTGGTTACCAATAGTGCATACTGCACGCAGCAGTGCAGCAGTTTTGACAGGGTTGCTTCTTCGCCTCAGCTGAGGAGTGTTAGGTGTGTGACTAGTCGGCCATTTTTGGCTGGAGTGAGCTGCGGCACATCCGCAGAAGGCAAGTTAACCAGCAGTGTGATACATCCATACGACATAATACTGTTGGTTGTACCACGCACGCTGCTGCTGGTGCGGGTATTTTGTGTGGGTGGAGTGAGCTGTTTTTGAGTGCATGCCTGTGAGGCTGGAATTTCATTGCTCTTGAAACCTTTCTGCCTGTGACCTTGGTGCGTTTCTCGAGGTATGTCATATTTTGTAGTTGACTTTGGTGTCTTGGGCGCAATCAGAGGACACTCTGGTTTCATGGCTTGCGTGACATCTGGGGGTTGTGCTGGCCTACTTGACAACATGTGATGTGCTGTACCTCTACTTCTACTGTCAGTTTCGGCAGCAGGCTGTTGTGGCACTGCTTGCTTACAAGTGTTACTCCATACTTTTGTCTGGTGCTGTGCGCATACGCTGCAGAGTTGATTACTCATATCAAGCACTTGCTGCTTGTATTGCCAACATATCTATGGGTTCTGGGTGTCTGGGATGCAAGCTCTCGTGAATGTGAGATCTAAGTGCCGCGCCGTGGCTCCATGCGCGCAAAGCATAAGTGTGTTGACTGTTGAGCGGATTCTCGCCTCGTCTGTATGTCGCTGGTTCAACCATAGTTTGGGGTGGTCATGGTTAAGAGCAGTGGATCCAATTGAATGAGCGGTTGGAGCTCATGATGTGGCCACCCTCTGAAGCTCCAGTTGGGGCGTGCTGTTGAGACCTGCCTCTCCATGAAGCAGCAATTGAGTTAGGGTCAGATCCCAATCGCGGCCTGTGTCGTTTGCTGTGAGGCATCATGCACTGCAGCGAAAGGCACTGCCTGGATCTACTGGATCCTGAGCCAGGAATGGAAGTACGGCCACTTTGAGAATTGATCTACTCCCCCACAGTCGTGGCCCCGCTTGGCGACCACTGGACTCAGTCAGGCTGATTGTTGACGCATGGTATTTTTAACGTTATGCTTACTTGTACTTGCACCTGCAACTTTGCTTTGAGGTCAATGCACCACGTACTACTGGAGGAGGTTCGTCAGCTCTGCCACTGTTGCTGCTGTCCAGACGCTCACTGTGTTAGCACCTGCAGCTGCTGTCCACTCCAAGGCCAGTGGATGACATGATCAGTGCTGAGCGCACTGGCCGCGCAACACGTACGCATTATAGAGGATCACATGTTTTTTTGCGTTGCACATTGTTGAACTATGTTGTATACGGCAGCAGCAGCAGCAGTGGGTAATGCAGCAGACCATCGCCTGATGTCCGACCCCACCCTACGCGGTTGACCCAGGAAGCCCTGCAAAAGCCTCATAAGGTTTAACGAAGATTGTGTCAACACGGCTTGGTGAGCCTTTTGTGGCACAGTGTCAGGGCCCGTACCCTAACACTCGCAGCAGCCCTCGCAATCCCTGATACGTTATGTTGGCATGCGTGAGGTGGTGCTCATCCGTCCATAGGAAATGTCTATGTATACAATGCGCATCTCAAGGTGTTTGACGAATCGCTGTTGCAGGGTCGGTGCTGACCAGCACCAGCATACCTCAGGTGCTCAGCAGTCATCAAATCTAGCATCAAGGCTCTTGGTTCAAGGCGTTTAGGCATCGGTAAGGCCAGATAGCTCTTGCAGGCGAGCCAAATGACGTATCCAAGTAGCGTATCCACGCTGTTAGGCCAAATCTTTGCTTTTTGCGGCCAAATTTGAGCTTCTTCTTGCCTGATCCATCAGTGTAGACGCCGCAGCAGCCGTGCGGGGTGGCAAAGTGCCTAGCAAAAAGTGCACAAGGACCCCAGAAGTATCCTCGCAAGTATCTCAACGGCGTGCACTTTTGCATGTATCACCATAGGTCCTTACCCTTATCCCACTGGTCCTGCTAATGTTTGCAGGGCAGTCATAGGTGGTTCGTGAGGGGCAGAGGCCCCATCCGCACGGGCTTGCCAACAATTCCCACGCAGCAGCCCGCCAAGGTAGCCCGCGATTTTGGCTCGTCGACCTGCAGCGCTCAGCGCAGCAGGCCGTTGACTGCGTCAGGGTGGCCAAACAGCAGTGGCGTGTGGCCCTCCCTCTGGGCTAGTGCACAGGGGCATCACCCTGCTTAGGCAGCCTGCAGCCTGCAGGCCAGCAGCATGCAGGGCGCTCCTACCAGCTGCTCTTTGAGCTGGTGGAGGCGGCAGCCCCTGCACCAACGCCAACAGCAGCGCCAGCAGCTGGAGGTGCAAGTGCTGCCACCAGCGCCACTGCTGGCAGCAGCAGCAGCTGCGGCAGCGCTTCCGCTGCCAGTGCAGGCAGTACCAGATGCAGTACCAGTACTAGCGCTCCTGCAAGCAGCCAGCAAGACATCCGGCAGCAGTTGCAGCTGCTGCAGCAGAATGCGCAGTCCATGCTGCCTGCTGGCTGGAGGTTGCAAGCGATGCAGCTTGACACGCAGCCAGGGCAGCAGCGCAGTACGACAGCAGCGTGCAACAGCATGGCTGGTGCACTCGCATGCCTGTGGTCAAAGTGTGCCAGCAGCAGGCAGCAAGGCGTTACACTGGAGCCACTGGCAGCAGCACTGCCAGCACCACCACAGCAGCAGCCAGCAGTAGCTGCAGCAGCAGCCGCTGTCCCCACAGCAGCAGGAGGCCTAGCTGCAGGCAGGTCCAGTGATGGCGCTAGCAGCAGCAGTGCAGCTGCGCAAGTTGTTGCTACAGTCAAGATGACGAAAGAGTGTGTGCAGCAGCTGCTGCGCGCTGGGCACCCGTCAGTGCGTGTGGTGTGCATGCTGCAGCCCGTGGGTGCTGTGCTGCAGGATGTGTCTTGGCAGCTCACCAACAGCAGCAGCAGCAGTGGTGGCAGCGGCAACAGCAGTGCAGCAGCTGTATCGCGTGCGGCTGCTGACATAACAGACTTGCAACTGCCATTAGCATTCCAGCTAGGAGCTGACATAGATGTCCTGCTCAACAGTGGCCAGCAGCAGGCGCAGGTGGTGACAGTTGTAGTTATGGCGGCAGGCAGAGACAGCAAGCAGAAACCGCTACCTCACAGACAGCAGCAACAGCAGCAGCAGCAACCAGCAGTCAGTCGCCGGCCTGCAGCTACTGCGTCAGGTGGCGCTGCAGCTGTAGCGCCAGTAATTTTAGAGCACCTGCCGCTGCTGCTGCTGCCAGCGGCAGCACTGACAGAGCTGCAGCAGTTGCTGCCTGGCAGTGCTAGCCACGGCAGCAGCACAAAAGGAGCCTCCCAGCCAAAGCCAGATCCATCGCAGCAGCAGGGCTCATGGCAAGAGCTGCTGCCGCTGGTTCAGGATTTTGCGCTGTCTCTGCTGTGGTGTGGCACGCAGCAGCAGCCTTGGGACTCAGTGCAGGCAGCGCTGCAGGCCTCCCTGGCTGCATTCTTTGAGCAGAGCAACATGCGGCACTGCCAGCAGCTGCTGCAGCAGGCGACTGTGGGAACAGGTGATGTAGCTGCCACAGCTGCAGCAGCTGCAGCTGCTACACCTCGCGCAGCAGCTGCCCCTACACCTGCACAGGTCACTAGCCAGCAGCTGCAACAGCATCCGCAGCAGCACCAGCAACTGCAGCAGCAGCAGCAGCAGCAGCCTCAAGATGTGCCAGCAGTGTCTAGCAGCCCTAAAGGGCCGTCAGCAGCTGCAGCAGCAGCGACGGCAGTTGATGGTGGCGGCAGCAGCAGCAGCGGTGGGCCGCCTCCCTCGTCGCGCTTCCCTGCGGAGTTCTACCTGTTCACCTACAAGATCGCGCCATGCAGCGTGACAGGGCCGCACGAGTGGAGCACGTGAGTGGCAGCTGACTGGGGGCGTAGCGTCACACATCAGGTGCTGTCAGACGCCACGGGTGTTGTACGTGCATGTGAGACAGCAGCACAGCTGTGCGTGCGCACGCCTGCAGGTCTATGCATGCTGCTGTTCATGCAGATGTTGCCAGGAACCAATGTGGCAGTCACGCATGCAGCAGCTGCGTCTGGGCAGATGAGGCGCTCCTCGTAGCAGCAGCTACTGCTACAACGTGTACCATGTCCTGCTGCAAATGGCCTACCGCCTGCACGGCTGCCATGATGTGACGACAAACCCACCTGTGCTGCCACATGTCAAACACGTTGTCACACTGCTGCTGCTGCTGCTGCTGCTGCTGCTGACCTGTTACTTGTTTTGCCTGGCTGCTTCTGCTGTTGCTGCCACTGCCGCTGCTGCAGCTGCCCCTTCTGGCACCCAGGGGAGCGTGCACGCAGGAGGGACCCGCGCGCCTACAGCTACGAGCCGCTGCTGTGCCCAGACGACAAAAAGGTGAGCCACTGCTGGCGCCCCTTGGTTACTGTGCTGTCACACAACTGAGATGCGCAGTGTGTCTTGCGCACCTATGCACGGCTGTGGCCAGCACAGTGCATGTGTATGCGACATGATAGCTATTGCATATGCTTGCGCTGCTGTTGCTACTGTCCTGCTGCCTTCAACTCAGCTTTGCGCAGCCACTTCCACAGCAAGTATCTTGTGTGGCTGCTGACGCGCTGTCTGCTGCCTGTCTGCTGCCTGCTACGCGCCTGGCGCAGGGTGTGTCGTGCCCGCGTGGTGACGGCTGCCCCTACACGCACCACGTGTACGAGTACTGGCTGCACCCCAAGCGCTTCAGGACGCTCATGTGCCAGCAGGTGGGTGTGCGTCTGTGTGTGATGGCGGGGGACACAGGCTGGCTGGTTCATGTGTAGTGGTGTGGCATGGTGCAGCATCCTTGCTGTGTGTGTGGTTATTCAGCCGTTGTCACTGTAAAGAGCTTGCCAGTGCTGTCTGCATGTTGTTGGCGGTCGCGGTCGCTGCAATGCCGTGTTGCCTGGGCTAAATGATTTCCCCCATGATTGCATGCAATAAAGCTGTATGTTACGAGCATCCTGCTGTGATCCAAACCAATCAGCTCTGCCTTGTTGGCTGGTGCTGCTTGCGCAGGGCATCCACTGCCGTCGCATGCTGTGCTTCTTTGCGCACAACATGGAGGAGCTGCGACGCGTGGAAGACCCAGACGGCACAGACCCAGCATCAGCGGCAGCAGCAGCAGCGCCGGCTGATAAGGACATGCCAGCAGCAGCAGCAGCATCTGTGCCAGCTTCAGCGCCGCCAGCACCTATGCCACCAGCAGCAGCAGCAGCAGCAGCAGTACCGGTGCCTCCTCATGCAGCTGTGGCAGGCTCAACCCCTCCTCCTCCTCCGCCACCACCTGCGCTGCCCTCCCCAAGAGATGCTGCAGCAGCCTCGGCACCGCAGGTGCAGAACATGCCAGCATCTGTGACAGCACACTCTCCACGCGAGCAGCAGCAGCAGCAGCAGCAGTCAGAGGGTGCAGGAGCGCCAGCTGGCCAGCAGCTACAGAACTATCAGCAGTGGCAGCAGCAGCAGCAGGTGGTCCAGGCTGGTGCATTTGGCCCCGCAGTGCAAGCACCTGCCCAGCAGCAGCAGCAGTACCCAGGCATGGAGTATGTGCCGCCACAGCAAGCAGGCACAGCAGATGCGTCATTGATGCTCCCATATGCTGCTGCGCTGCTGCCTTCACAGATGAGCAGCGTGCAGCAGCAGCAGCCGGCAGCTGCACTACTGCAGCAGCAAGCACTGCAGCAAGTGCTCCATCAGCAGCAGCAGCAGCAGTGGCTGCAAGCTGCGAGCATCTTGGCAGCAGCAGGAGCCAGTCTTGGGACGGGGCAGCAGCAACAGCAGCAGCAGGCGGCATACGTGGCATCGCTTGCAGCTGCTGCAGTATCAGGCAGCTACATGCCAGGCTCATCCGGTCATCTGATGCTGCCCCAGCAGCAGCAAACAATTCAGGGTCAATCATCCGGCTCTCTTTTCCCTGCTACTGCTGCTGCTCAGCCTGGCGGCGGCAGCAGCTTCATCAGTGGTCAACTGTTTGACTCTTCAGGAGCAGCACAGCCACCACCACCACAGGCACAACTGCAGCAGCAGCAGCCATTTGCGTACCAGCAGCAGCAGCAGCAGCAGCAGCTGGCGCAGGCTCAGGCCATGGCTGACCTAGAGGTGGCTGTGCAGCAGATGATGATGGACCAAGGAGGGGGCTTCTACGCAAACTGATGCACTGCTGCAGCACTGCTGCTGCACTGGTTCTCCGGCTCACCATTGGCTTGGTGACAGCACATAGCGTAAGCATAGCAGCTGTCGCTGTCAGTAGAGTGTGGGTGAATGCGCTGTGCATTGGTGACATCTCCAAAAGATTGCATGCCAGGAGTGCCTGCTCTGGGTTGGCTGGTTGTTTGATGCGACATGCAGCTCTGGGGTATAGCACCTTCTACGATGACTGCTGTCAGGCAGTGCTGCCCTGTTGGAGTTGTTGGCGCGTGGTGCAGCCAGCCTGGCTCGGATGCGCAGTGCAGGTTGGTGTTTGCCACACTTGCTTGAGGGGACGGGTGCTACGGCGGAGCACAGGCTGTGCTCATGTGGCAGGCTACTGCCATTTCTCTTAGTCTGGGTACCAGGTACCTGGGTACGGCCGCTTGACTCTGTGTATGACTTTGTGGGTACGCGGTTTTTTTTGTGGCGGTGCATACCGCATGGGGTCCTACTTCAGGAGGAGGTTGGTTCTGCAGGCCTTGCTTTGGTGGCCTCAGGCTCTGTGCAGCGCTGCTTGCTTTATTTTCTGCAACCAAAGGACCCCATGCAATAGTGTCGTTGCATCTTGGGCTCCCTCCATTGGTCATTGCGTCCGCTTGCTTACTTGTGTTGTGCTCAGCAACACAACGCCATAATGTGCCCCAAACGCTGCGCATGCTGCGGCAGTGCTGTGGGGCACATGGCGCGTGTGGCGGGGATACTGCCTGCTGCAAATACGATACCATCTTGACTTGAAGGGGTGAGGAGATGTGCTGCATCGGTAATGGTGGTCGAGCATACATCTTTAGCACTGCTACATCTGTAGCACTGCTGGCAGCACGCAAGTGTGAGGGCAGTGCTGTCATACATGGTGCATCTGTGCATGATGCGGCTGACCGCGCATTGAAGGTTTGGTTGGGAGTGCATCTTACAGGCTGCTGCCCTCTGCGCCTGGGATGTAAATTTGGCTGTACAAGTTGGCTACTAGGGTTCACCTGATTGCCAAGTGCACTGTCTGTGTATGCTGTTCCTGGCGGCTACAGGCAGCACCCTGTTGCTGCTGATTGTGCACTCACCTACCTGTGGGCAGAGCGTGCTCGATTGGCGCCTCTGGAGTCTGCCTGAGGCCGCGTGAGCAGAACTAAGAATCTGTGCAGATGCCATGTGCTGTCGGATAGCAGCATGCCAGGAGGGTAGAGTATTGCCATGTTGCGGCCAGAAAGCAACAACAAAGGTGGATGTCTGAGCTGAGCGCATCTGTGCGTGGTGTATGGCGTGTGTGGCCTTGCGTTTTGTAAAGGCTTCCAGGGCATGAGCATGAAGTTGGTGTGAGAGCATGCAGGCGCATGCCACATACAACACATCGGCTGTATTGTATCTGCGGTTGTGTTGTGGCATGCCACTGCGCAGTTGGGTGTTCCATAAGCGGCAGCAGCTGCTGGTGGAGTCCAGCTGCGGCTGCGGCTGCGGTAAAGTTTCGTGATGAATCATCTGGTCCAATGTGACAATGCGGGCATTGCATGCACTTCTTGCCCTTGCGTTGCCTGCAGTGACATGCAATGAAGCATCCTGTGCACTGGTGTTGCGATTGCCCTATCCACTGCTGTGTTGGATGTGAGGCACTGACCACTGGTCCCTTGAAGGTAAGGCAGGCAGGGCTGCATTCGCTGGGACGCAGCGTGAGACATCCAGCTGGGACGCAGCGTGAGACATCCAGCTGGGACGCAGCGTGAGACATCCAGCTGGGACGCAGCGTGAGACATCCAGCTGGGACGCAGCGTGAGACA
>CADDIJ020000982.1:0-91360 GCA_902809745.2 Tetradesmus lagerheimii | reverse complement strand
CCCCAAAGCCCCCACCAAAGTCCCCACCTAGCCCTGCTGCTCCAAAGTCAGCCATATAATTCCCCAGTGGGTCACCCATCTGGTCAAACGCGTCATCAAACCCAGAGTCAAAGTCAAAGTCAAGGTCAAACATGTCAAAGTCGCCGTCACCAATGCCGCCGACCACGCCAGCAGCACGCGGACGGATGTAACCGCCCTTTTCGGGATCAAACGGTTGCCCGTCTTCCGTAGCAAACAGGAAGTCATCGACTAGGTCAGCGCCGCCGGGGGTCTGCCCTAAACCGCCGCTGGCACCCGGGCCAAACCCTAAACCGCCATCAGCTGCCAGATCATCATCGTCTAGGTCAAAGTCATCGTCAAACATGTCAGCATCGTCATCTAGGCCATACAGGTCAGCATCACCGGGAGTTGCAAGCCCCCGCAAAGCAGCAGCCTCCCAGTCATCATCCTGCTGTTGCTGCTGCTGCTGTGGTGCTGCTGCTGCAATACCACGGGGTCCACCGCGCTTGCCTTTACCCTTTGATGTTGCTGCTGCAATGGGCTCATCACCGTCGTCAAAGCGGAGTTCAGCTAAGTCATCTAGTAATGCCATGTCATCACCTACCCTCTGCTGCTGCTGCTGCTGCTGTTGAGGTGGCACAAGTGCCTGCTGCTGCTGCTGCTGTTGCATCCTGCTGCTGATGGCAGCTGCCAGGGCATCAGCACCTGCATCCGTAGGAGCTGCTGCTGGTGCTGGTGCTGCTGGCGCCTTGCTTGCTGGCTTTCTGCCTGCTTTCTTGGCTGCTGCTGCTGCTGCTGGTGGTGGTGGTGACACTAAGGGTGCCGCTGCTGCAGCTTCTGCAGCTGGCGCTGCAGCTTCTGCAGCTGGCGCTGCAACTTCTGCAACAGGTCCTGCAGCTGCTTTGGGCTTGCGGCCGCGTTTTGGAGCAGCGCCGCCCGCAGTAGCAGCAGGCTCAGCTGCAGCAGCAGGTGTTGCAGCTGCAGCAGCAGGTGCTACTGCAGTTTCTGCTGCTGCTGCTGCTGTTGCCGAAGGCGCCTTGGACGCAGTAGAACCACGTGGGCGGCCTCTCCTCTTGGGTGCTGCTGCTGCTGCATCACCTGCCTCACCTGGTGCTGCTGCTGCCGGCTCAGCTGCAGTGACAGGTGTTGCAGCAGGCGCTGCTGCACTCTCTGCTGCTGCTGCTGCGGAAGGCGCCTTAGAAGCAGTAGAGCCACGTGGACGGCCTCTCCTCTTGGGTGCTGCTGCTGCATCAGTGGCCCCACCTGCTGCTGCTCCTGCTGCTGTTTCTCCTGGTGCTGGCTCTGCAGGAGCCAACGCTGCTGACGTTCTGCGAGGGCGGCCCCGCCGCTTGACAGCTGACCCACCAATGTTAGCGATTGCCTTCTCTGCTGCTGCTGCTGCAGCAGCAGCAGCTGCGGCAGCAATGGGCGCAGCATCAGAAGCTACACTCGTTGTGTCTGGTGCTGCTGCTGCTTTGGCAACAGTGGCCTTGCGGCCGCGCTTTGCAGGCGCTGCTTTGCCACCGGGTGCTGCTACATCAGCTGCTGGGGAAGCCGCAGCCTCAGCAGTGTCCGGAGTTTCTGGGTCAGCAGGGGTTGCAGATGCTCTGCGTGTTCTGCGGCCCTGCTGTGGTGTTGCAGCTGGCTGGTCTGCAGCTGCAGCTGATACAAGAACTGTGCGAGCTTGCCGGGGCTGGCCCACAGCGCCTATGTGCATAACATGCAAGCATATTGCAGAAGTCAGAAGAGCAATGGTGCAGGATACTGCATGACAAGACAGATCAATGCTTGCTGCTGCTGCGCTGCTGGCCACCCAGTGCTTACACGCCATGGAGAGCAAGCTGGCACCAGGCAATGCAAGGGGGATGAGCATCGATACGTGTATTGATCAGATGCGCGATAGTTGTGATCAGAACACACAAGTGCAACGCTGCCGAGGGCATGCAATGCTGTGCTGCTGCAGGGCTGGTGTTCTGGCAGAGGTACCGTAGGCAATAGCCCGACGCAACATGACTTCTGGATCACCTTTAAATGCTCGTTGACTGCAGCTGAGCTGCCCCCTGAGCGCCTGCAGGCGCGGCTGGACCAGCATCAGCTGCATGCTGGCGTGGCTACACACAAGACTGCAGGAGCCAGCCATGTAATTTTTCAAACCGCGTTTACTAGCAATGGGCTATGCAGCCTGCTGAAATCGACTTTAACAGCACAGACAGTGTGCACTGGGTGGGCTGGCACAGCTTCTGTGCACAACTGTCTGCAAAACGCGATGTCATGTTGAAGAACGGTGAAAGCATGGCGGAGTAGTCATTGATCAGTGAGACAAGGGCACAAAGGCTGTACCACTCACTGCAACTGACACTTCTGCTCCAACTTGGTGTAATCCTGGGACAGCTAGTGCATAGAAGTTTGTACGTTCTGTTACGCAAGTCTACAAGTATGGTGTCTTAGTACAGCAACTCAGGGCTTGTGTGTTCACAGCTTTGCAGCTGTTTGCAGCGATGGAGGCACCAAACAGACTGGCGCTGCAGCTTGATGCAGAAATAAGCTGTGTCATCACAGCCATGCGGCAGAATGCCAAGTGGGCTGTGGTGCCTGGCAAGTACAATGTGAGACACCAAGAGCCATTTCCTCAGCGCAAATCACCCTCGATCCAGCGCATACGCCATTGTACACGGATTACTTTGGATGTATTAGGCTTCGTAAACGACCTTAGATGAACGCAGGAGCGCAGAGCTCTCTAGGGCCAAACTGTGCAGATGGCCAGTTTGTTTGTCTGAGGGTGCCCGTAAGCTATGATCTCTGCAAACGCAACTTGCCGATGCAGGAAGAGGACCAGATGGAGCCTGAACCCCACTACGAGGATTTTAGGTCGCTCAGGCGCAAGATTTTTGACTGGGAGGGTGTGTTGCTGCAGGAGTGCAGCACTGCTGCTGTGCGCCAGCTTTTGCACGTTTGTTCACCAGCAGCCAACAGCACAGCTAAGATACTGCAAAGAGCAATGCCAGCAGCACTGCAACATGTCACCACTTGCAGGATGCTGTCAAGACAACTAGCTGCTGTCAGCTGACTGAACCGAATCTAACCTCCAGCCCACTTGTTTCAGCTGCAACAGACAGAGAGCCAACCATGCAACCTTACGGTCGGCAGAACCATGACACTGCAGTGCAAGTGCACCCTCGGTGCTGGAGCTTCAGTCAGCCAATCTCTGAAGTCAATCTGCTCCTTGCTGTCACTATGTTCATTGCTGGCTGTTGCTGTAGACTGGTCAGCTGTGCAGCCCCTGGAGTTCCTGGCTCCGTTCCTGAAGCTCGTAAGGGAGCCGGAAGTCAGTGGGCCCATCACAGGAGTGGCGCTCACTGCCTTGTGGCGGCTGCTGAGCAGCGGAGTGCTGGGTGAGATGCCAACACAGCAGCATATTGATTTTAAAGCAGGCATTTGAGCCGCCCCACACTGCAGCAGCACCAGCATATGGAGTAAGTGCAGGCATCAGAGCTACCCACACTGCAGCAGCAGCAGGAGCACAGCAGCGTATGGCGTGGTAGCAGGCATTAGAGCTGTCCACACTGCAGCAGCAGCAGCACAGCAGCAGCACCAGCATATGGAGTGGGAGCAGGCATGAGAGCTGCCCACACTGCAGCAGCAGCACAGCAGCAGCACCAGCATATGGAGTGGAAGCAGGCATTAGAGCTGCCCAAATTGCAGCAGCAGCACAGCAGCAGCATATGGATTTGGAGCAGGCATTAGAGCTGCCTACACCGCAGCAGCAGCACAGCAGCAGCAGCATATGGATTTGGAGCAGGCATTAGAGCTGCCTACACCGCAGCAGCAGCACAGCAGCAGCAGCATATGGAGTTGGAGCAGGCATAAAAGCTACCTACACCGCAGCAGCAGCACAGCAGCAGGAGCAGCAGGATATGGAGCTGCAGCAGGCATTAGAGCTGCCTACACTGCAGCAGCAGCAGCAGCACAGCAGCAGCAGCATATGGGTTCGGAACAGGCATAAGAGCTGCCCACACAGCAACAGCAGCACAGCAGCAGGAGCAGCAGGATATGGAGCTGCAGCAGGCATTAGAGCTGCCTACACTGCAGCAGCAGCACAGCAGCAGGAGCAGCAGGATATGGAGCTGCAGCAGGCGTTAGAGCTGCTCACACTGCAGCAGCAGCACAGCAGCCTGTGCATCAGCATGTGGAGCTGCAGGAGGCATTAGCAATCATACTCTTCTGCTTCAGCAGATGCAGTTAGTCCGGATGCTTGTTCTGATAAGTGGCTGCTGCGTAGTTGAGCTGAGCTTGTGTCTTCTGGGCGTGCCTGCCTCTCTTCTGCTGTTGTGTGCTTGCAGGTGTGCAGTCTGAGGGGGCTGCAGAGGCAGTCAACGCCATCGTTGATAACACCACGCAGTGCAAGTTTGAGGCCACTAGCCCTGCCAGCGATGAAGTCGTGCTCTTCAACATCCTTCAGGTGACTTGGCCGTCATGTTACTTTTTAGTTATAACTTTGTCACTCGCTGTGGCCTGCACGTCTGGTAACTGCATGCGTTGTTCAGGAGTCATCTGCTCTGTCAGCTCGCTTACATGTCATACATCGGATCTGATGGTGTATAGCACCTTGCACGTAGTTTCAGCTGCTGCTGCTGCTGCTGCTGCTGCTGTTTCCGTTGCGTTCCTTTGACGCTGTTGCTGTGCCACCGTTTGGCTTGCCACTGCCCCCCTTCAGGTGCTGCAAGCAGTTGTCAAATGTGAGGCCGGGGTATTCTTGACAGATGAGTCAATCTGCAAGGCGTACCAGGCCGCATTCATGCTGGGAAATCTGGATGCAGGTAAGGGGCTCAGGAAACTGCATACATGCATCGCATTCAGCCTTGCAGCGTGCAAGTGGCACATGCATGCTGTGACAGCAGTCGCATGAGCTGGTGTGATGCTACAGGGTTACACGGCAAGGTCAGCGACTTTGCAGGACAGGTTAATACTGTCTGGTGCAGGGGGCAGTGCTCGGTGCCAATGCATTCAGCAATACTGCAGTTGCAGCTTTTGCTATGCATGCACGTTTGCTTGGCTACTGCACCGGTCGCGGGTACGCTGCTATCTCTTCTTTTGGCGTACACTACATGCCACACTGCTGCTGCTGCTGCAGACTTGCGCAGCAACCGCAACACCCGGGAGGTCTCAGAGCTGCTGACACACTACAGCCGGCAGATCATGGGTGAAGTAACGTCGATTGTTTTCGAGCGCTTGCGGCAATTGGAGCCGGGCAGTCCTGCAGCAGACGAAGCAGCAGCAGCAGGCGGCGTGCTGCCACACATCAGCAGCGTTGTAGCTGCTGCAGCAGCAGAAGCAGCAGCGGCTAAGGCAGCAGCGGCTGCCGAGGCGGCAGCAGCGAATGCAGCCGTGCTGGCAGCGGAAGCTGAAGCAGCGGCGGCAGTTGCTGCAGCAGCAGAGGCGGCTGCGGCTGCAGCAACTGCAGCGGCAGGAGACACCAACAGTAGTCTGTCGACAGACCCAGCAGCAGCAGTGGCAGCAGGTGATGCTGTTGAGACCCCTGATGTGCAGCTGGCAGTGCACATTGGCAGCAGCGGCAGTCAGCTACAGCAGCAGCCGAGTGCGCATGCAGGTGCCGGCGCGGTTCAGACATCTGCTGGCGGTGCTGAACCGCGTTCTCCTGGCGCTGCAGCAGCAGTGGCAGCAGCAGCGGCATCAGCAGCAGCTGCTGCAGCATCGTGTGGCGGCAGTACCGCAGCGCTGCAAAGCAAGCAGCTGAGCGAAGCAGTTGGCACGACAGGTCATCACCACAGCAGCGTGTTGGACGATGATGCAAGCAGCGATGCGTGTGCGACGGTCAACAGCAGTGTCGCGCCTGGCGAGCTGACATCATTTGCAGGGTCTGTTTCGGGGCGGTCTGTGACTGGCGGTGGCAGCAGCAACAGCGGAGCAGGTCCTCGCAGCAGTGCGCCAGGTGCTGCTGGCAGCTGTAGCGACCTGCAAGGTGCAGCAGCTGGAGGTGCTGCAACTGCTGGCGTTACCTCTCCTCCCAGCCTTGCTGCTGCTGGCGTAACTGGCGGCAGCAGCGTCAGTGCTGTGCGCGCTGCAGGGATCAGCTACCGCAGCCACTACAGCCATGGCTTGCCGTGTGCTGTTGAGGTGCTGTCATTTTTGATTGACTGCATTGCGCAGCGGCGCCTGGACGGTGATGGTGGCAACAGCAGCGGTATCAACGGAGGCATGGGGCCGGACGATGAGTATGCAATGTTTGGGCTAGCGATGGTGCACAGGGCGATTTTGGCGGGTGGCCCTGCGCTGCAGCTGCATGAGGCCTTACTGGGGCTGCTGCATCGGGAGCTGTTTGCGGCTATGACGGCAGCGGTGAGCGGCGCGGTTGTGTTTTGTTTGGTTGGTGCTTGTTACAGGGGATCGGCAGTGCCATTGCTGTGTGCAGCTGATGCAGTGATAGCTGGCGGCAGTGGTTTGTATGTTACTGGCAACAGCAGAGAATTGATGGGTGCAAGTACAGCAGCATTACTATTGTGTTTGCTGTCTAAACGTCCATGTTTGTGCAGTCTCAGAGACTGTGTGTATAGGTGCGGTGGTGAGCACCTGCTAGCAGCATATGCTTGCTTGCTTTGTCATCTCTTTATGTTTATATGTGGTGCCTGGCAGGCTCCACACATAGACATAAGCGATGACAAGCAATTATATGCTGCTAGCAGGTGCTGTTTCGCTGCATCGCAGCGCTCATATCACTCTGCTGTCTGCTGGTTATGCCTGTGCAGGCTCAGAGTGCGTCGCTTGGTGTGGTGGCGGGCATCTGCCAGGTGCTGCTGGCGGTGTGGCAGGTGCTGTTGCGCTGCATTGCAGCGCTAATGCCACTCTGCTGTCTGCTGTTCATATGCCTGTGCAGGCTCAGAGTGCGTCGCTTGGTGTGGTGGCGGGCATCTGCCAGGTGCTGCTGGCGGTGTGGCAGGTGCTGTTGCGCTGCATCGCAGCGCTAATGCCCACTCTGCTGTCTGCTGTTCATATGCCTGTGCAGGCTCAGAGTGCGTCGCTGGGAGTGGTGGCGGGCACCTGTCAAGTGCTGCTGGCGGTGTGGCAGGTGCTGTTGTGCTGCATCGCAGTGCTCAAATCACTCTGCTGTCTGCTGGTTATGCCTGTGCAGGCTCAGAGTGCGTCGCTTGGTGTGGTGGCGGGCATCTGCCAGGTGCTGCTGGCGGTGTGGCAGGTGCTGTTGCGCTGCATCGCAGCGCTAATGCCACTCTGCTGTCTGCTGTTCATATGCCTGTGCAGGCTCAGAGTGCATCGCTGGGTGCGGTGGCGGGCATCTGCCAGGTGCTGCTGGCAGTGGGGCAGGTGCTGTTGTGCTGCATCGCAGCGCTGCACTCACTCTGCTGTCTGCTGCTGATGCTGTTGTGCAGGCTCATAGCGCGTCGCTGGGTGTGGTGGCGGGCATCTGCCAGGTGCTGCTGGCGGTGTGGCAGGTGCTGGGCCCCTGCAGCATGCTTCAGATGGAGGCCGTACTGCAGAGCGTGCTGCTGCGGCTGGCTGACGGTGAGCGCATTTTTCTAAGTTTTGGGGGCATATGTTTACACAATCAACTCAAAAGAGGCTGCATGGGATGGGATTGCTGTGGGACTTGACGCTCTGCATACTTGGCAAAGCTCTTCATCATGTCACTGCCTTGTCACGTCTGTGTGTTATGCCTGTCTTGTTGTACCTGCAGGCAAGGATGCAGCGTCGCCGGAGCAGCAGGAGGCTGCCCTGGAAGGCTTGCTGAATATGACATGCTGCATAGCCACTGCTGCTCAATCTTATAGCCTCTGTTGGCATTATGTTGTTGTAGGCAAGGATGCAGCATCGCCAGAGCAGCAGGAGGCTGCGCTGAATCGTGTTTGGGCCTAATGCTTTGCATGCTTGGCACAGCTCATCATCATGTCACTGTCTTGTTGTACCTGCAGGCAAGGATGCAGCATCGCCGGAGCAGCAGGAAGCTGCACTGGAAGGCCTGCTGGACCTGACGCGCTGCCCAGGCTTCATGCACGCAGTGTTCCTGTCCTGCGACTGCAGGCTGGAGCGCAGGTGAGATGTGAAAATGTAGCACCGCTCTAGCAGGAAAACATGCAGTGACACCCTACCCCTGCATGCAATCGAGATGTTCTGCTTTCAATGTGGCAGTTGTGGCTAGGCATGCTATGTCTGGACGGTGGTTTGGCTCTCGTGCTGCTGCAAACTGCGGGCGCTGCTGTTGGCGATTTCACTTGGCGGCATTCTAGTACTGGCGGTGTAGCAGTGTAGCTGCAGCATAGGCAACTGCAAATTGTCTGTCGAGCCACATACCCAACAGTTGATGTGTTCTTGCCCCTGTGTGCGCATCAATCTGCATTCTCTGCTCCTTGCAGCAACCTATGGTTGCCCCCTGATGCGTAATGTACGTGTAATTGACTTATTGATCGATTCATTTGCAGCAACCTGTTGGAGGACTTGGCTGGTCTGCTGTGCAAGACGGCCTTCCCTGTCTGTTGAGCCATATACATCACAGCTGATGTGTTCATGCCCCAATTTGTACGGCAATCTGCATTCTCTGCTTCCCTGCAGCAACTTGTTTGAGGACTTGGCTGGCCTGCTGTGCAAGACGGCCTTTTCTGTCTGTGGAGCCATATACATCACAGCTGATGTGTGCATGCCCCAATGTGTACGGCAATCTGCATTCTCTGCTTCCCTGCAGCAACTTTTTTGAGGACTTGGCGGGCCTGCTGTGCAAGACGGCCTTCCCTGTCTGTTGAACCATATACATCACAGCTGATGTGTTCATGTCAATGTGTATGGCAATCTGCAGTCTTTGCTCCCCTGCAGCAACCTCTGGTTGCCCCTTCTTGCTAAACAAAACTTGACTGATTAATCTAATCTGATTTGATTTGCAGCAACCTGTTTGAGGACCTGGCGGGCCTGCTGTGCAAGACGGCCTTCCCCGGGGGCAGCGGGGGCGCCAAGGGCCTGGGGCCCATGCACCTCATCAGCCTGGAGGCACTGCTGGCGCTGCTGGCTGCGCTGGCTGAGCGGTGAGCATGGATATATCTTGTTACAGCACCTGCATTGAATTGTTAGTATGCCGGAAAAAATGTTTGCTAGCACCGCTGGAGCTGGGAAATTCCCTGACAAAGCAGTGAGTGTTGCAGGTCTGGTTGTGGGGGCCCGTGCACCTCATCAGCTTGGAGGCACTGCTCGCTGCGCTGGCTGAGCGGTGAGCGTTTGTCAGTATTTCTGAATGTTTATTATGTAGGTGTGTTTATGCCAGCACTGCTGGAACTGGTATAATTCCTTGGCAGAGCAGTGAGTGTTGACAGATCAGGTTGTAAAGCAGCAGGGCCTGAGGGCCCATGCACCTCATCAGCTTGGAGGCGCTGCTGGCTGCGCTGGCTGAGCGGTGAGCATGAAACTGTTTTTTGTCACAACACTTGCATTCCTTTACTTCATGATCTCGCTCATGATCTTGTCACAGCACCTGCATTATCTTTTGGAGTATGCCGGGATGTTGGTGATTTTAACAGTGTTGCTGGCAGTGCCAGCTGTCCTGGCAGAACTGCGTGTGCTTGGTGCTTGAATGGTGAAGTACGCGTTTGGCGATGGGCGATTGCACAGGAAACACCATTGCTTTGCTGGCATTGTGCGCCGCTGTGGCAGAACAGGGGTTGGCAATTGGCAGCTGGGCTAGCACTGGCGTGCAATCTTGTTCAGTGCAGCTAGCTAGTGATATAGATTGCATGCCATATCACAGCAAGAAGAAGCTGTGTGTTCTCAGCGACTAACGCCAGCTGCTGAAACAAAGAGGGCACTATTCCAAATACTGAAATGCTCACAAACGCCGCTGTCGCATACATTGCTGCTGTGCTGCAGGTTGAACGACCCACCCCCTCAGCTGCAGCCCTCTAGCTGCCTGGGGAAATACATAGACGTGTGGGGACCAGTGTGTAGGGGCGAGACGATCCCAGTAGAGCAGATCATAGGTGACTCAGCAGCAGCAGGCGGCTTGGCAGCAGCAGTAGCGGCAGCAGCAGCCGCCGAACAGGTCGGCGGCATCACCAGCAGCCATTACAGCAGCTGGGCAGCAGCAGCGGCTGCTGGCACTGGCTTGCAGGAACAGCAGCAGGCTGTGGGGTTGTCGCTTGCTGCTGCTGCGACTGCTGCTGAAGTTGCTGCCTTTGAGAAGGGCTTGAAGCAGCGGGTGATGCTGGCAGTTGACCACTTCAATAAGGACTACAAGAAGGGCTTCCAGTTCTTGCAGGTGAGGCGCTTTACGGGCTGTGGATATGTAGCAGCGCTCTAGCAGAACAGCATGCAGAGTCATCGTACCCCTGCATGCAAGGCTGCGAAGTATGCAAGGCTGCTGCTGGTTGTTCGGCGTTGCTGACATGATGTTTTGCAGCGCATGTCTGCGATAGGCAGCAGACTTGCAGATGCCTGCAAGGTTGAGTACAGTGGAGGGATGGCGGGTTTGCATGCAGCATCACGGTTTTGCAGGGGTGGCATGCTGCTGTTGTCGTGGCCTATATCTATGGCCAGTTCATTCCATGTGTCACAGAGGCCTATCATTGAATGACGGCTGAATTGTCACAGGCTTACCAGCGGTTGCCTACTCTCAATAATGCTGTCTATGTTTTGTCGCATGCCTTCAGGCCAACAAGCTACTGCCTGAGCTGCGTATACAAGACGCAGCAGCAGACAGCAGCGAACCAGCAGCAGCAGCAGCAGGCGGCAGCAGCAGCGACCCGCCACCTAAGCACATCACCACCAGCAGCGCTGAGCATGCAGTGGATGAAGACACGCTGGCGCAGTGCATTGGGTACTTCTTGCGTGTGTGCCCTGGCCTGAACAAGACCACCATAGGGGAGCTGCTTGGAGAGCCAGACAGGTTTTACCTCAAGGTTAGTTTGCGCTGCATTGGATGGTGTATATCGATCAGGTTCTCGTTGATGTGATGTATTGCATGGTCAAGTATTGTGAAGTCAGTTTCTGTAGCTGAGTTGGTGGTTTGGGGGCTGCTGCTTATACCTAACCTGCTGTGTTGAGGCGAGCTGTACGCTCATGCCAACATAAGGCACGCACTGGCGACAGTAAAGCTGGCTGTTACACATGCTGCCTGCAGCTTTTTGGATGCATGTTACGCGAATGCTGGCTTGCAGCACACAGTACTCGCACCGTCATGCAAACCTGCTGTTGATTGCCATCATCTTCACGTCATTGCTTTGCTATGCAAATGTGTTAGACGGCTTCTCATCCACAGTTGAATTTTTAGGGCTGTCAAGTATGACGTGGGCCTGCGCACCGTCTTGAAGCTGTTTACACTACTGCGCTGGCAGGCTCTGTCTGCTGCTACAGGCCACCTAATGCTTAGACGCCGCTCTGCTGCTCACACAACTGAAAAAGCCATGTGTTTGTGTGCTGTTGGGATATTTGTTGACAGGTGCTGGACAGCTTCACGTCGACGTGTGACTTTTCCAGGCTGTCACTTGACGTGGGCCTGCACACCGTATTGACGGTGTTTAAACTACCTTGCATTTGTCTGCTGCTGCAGGCCGCCTGAATTGCAGACGCTGCTTTGCTGCACCCATCACTCAAAGGCCCTGTGTCTGTGTGCTGTTGCTGTACGTCAACAGGTGTTGGACAGCTTCACATCCACGTTTGATTTTTCCGGGCTGTCATTTGACGTGGGCATGCGCACCGTCTTGAGGCCGTTCAAACTACGCCACTTAACGCACCAACCTGGCAGGCTCTGTCTGCTGCTGCAGGCCGCCAAACTGTCAGACGCTGCTCTGCTGCTCACACAACTGACAAGCCCTGTGTCTGTGTGCTGTTGTGTTATGTGTCAACAGGTGTTGGACAGCTTCACTTCCACGTTTGACTTTTCCGGGTTGTCGTTCGACGTGGGCCTGCTCACCTTTTTGGAGTCGTTCAAACTACCCTGCTGAACGCACCCACCTAGCAGGCTGTCTGCTGCTGCAGGCCGCCTAATGCTTAGACGCCGCTGCTGCATCCATAACGCAAAGGCCCTGTGTCCGTGTGCTGTTGTGATATGCGTCAACACGTGTTGGACAGCTTCACGTCCACGTTTGACTTTTCCAGGCTGTCATTCGATGTGGGCCTGCGCACCGTCTTGACGCCGTTCAAACTACCCCGCTGAACGCACCAACCTGGCAGGCCCTGTCTGCTGCTGCAGGCCGCCCAACTTTCAGACGCGCTCTGCTGCACCCGTAACTCAAAAGCCCTGTGTCTGTGTGCTGCTGATATGCGTCAACAGGTGTTGGACAGCTTCACGTCCACGTTTGACATTTCCGGGCTGTCATTCGACGTGGGCCTGCGCACCTTTTTGGAGTCGTTCAAAATACCCCGCTGAACGCATTTCAGACGCCGCTCTGCTGCACCCGTAACTCAAAAGCCCTGTGTCTGTGTGCTGCTGATATGCGTCAACAGGTGTTGGACAGCTTCACGTCCACGTTTGACTTTTCCGGGCTGTCATTTGACGTGGGCCTGCGCACCTTTTTGGAGTCGTTCAAGCTGCCGGGCGAGGCGCAGAAGATCGATCGCATCATCAACACCTTTGGCAAGGCGTACTTCAAAAACGCGCCCGACATCTTTGCGAACGAGGATGCCGCGTACATCTTGGCGTATAGCGTGATCATGCTCAACACGGACAGGCACAACAGCCAGGTGGGTGTGCTTGTTTATCGATACGTGTTGATGCAGTGCAAGCTATGGCCAAGGGCAACAACTGCATGTCCAACAAAGCAGGCGCAGCACGCTTGCCATACTGTGTTCAGCATGCCGTAATCATGCTGATGCTATCCCTGTATCACTGGCGGCTCCGACATGTTGCACAGCGGTTGAAGCCGCCAGTGGTACAGGGGTAGCATCAGCGCTGCGCAGCACCATGGCCTAGCAGGAAAGCAAGCAAGAAAGCGTAGTCCTCCGAGCCCTCCTGCAAGGCTCTGTGCACGCAATCAATACTAGCGCCGCCTGCTGTGAGCAGGTTATGTCATGTTGTACATTGATGGAAGCCTTCATACTTATAACTTTTATCTTTGCCAGGTCAAGCAGAAGTATTTGAAGGAGGCTGACAGCTTGCACTGCCGACAGGCCATGAGGCTCTTGTGCTTGTGAAACCGCAACTCACATGCAGCATGTTTTCCCGCTCATATGCTGCATGTTTTCCCGCTCACCCGCCAGGTCAAGAAGAAGATGGAGGAGGCTGAGTTCTGCAGGAACCTGCGCGGCGTCAACGCTGGCCAAGACGCTCTTCTGCGTTTGAAGCTCTAACTTGTATGCTGCATATGTTGCCGTTCTGCTGCCGACCGCCAGCGGGTTGACTGTCTCTGCAGCTGTGTGCTGGATGGCAGTGTAGTACTCTGGCAACAGGTCCTGAATGCTCTTGCTGCCATTCTCATACGCCTGCTGCAGGTCAAGAAGAAGATGGAGGAGGCTGAGTACTGCTGCAGCTTGCATGTCGGACAGGCCATGAGGCCCTAACTGCTATGCTTTTGTGCTAGGCTCTCATGCTGCATTTGTTGCCGCGCTGCTGCCACCTGCCAGGTCAAGAAGAATTTGGAGGAGGCTGAGTTCTGCAGGAACCTGCACTTCCAACAGGCCATGAGGCTCTTCTCCGTCTGAAGCCCTAATTCCTATGCTGCATGTGTTGCCGTTCCGCTGCCGACCGCCAGCGGGTTGACTGTTTCTGCAGCTGTGTGCCGGATGGCAGGGTAGTACTCTGGCAACAGGTCCTGAATGCTCTTGCTGCCATTCTCATATGCCTGCTACAGGTCAAGAGAAAGATGGAGGAGGCTGAATTCTGCAGGAACCTGCAGCCGACAGCCCTTGAGGCTCTTGTGCTTGTGTTGCTGCTCTTGTGTCAACTGACTCTTGCTGCCTGTGTTGCTGACTCTTGCTGCCTGTGTTGCTGCCTTGGTGTCACCTGCCAGGTAAAGAAGAAGATGGAGGAGGCTGAGTGCTGCAGGAACCTGCAGCTTGCATGTCGGACAGGCCATGAGGCTGTTGTGCTTGGCTATTATGCTGCATGTGTTGCGGCTCTGCTGCAGGTCAAGAAGAAGATGGAGGAGGCCGAGTTCTGCAGGAACCTGCGCGGCGTCAACGCTGGCCAAGACTTCCCCAAGCCTTTCCTGTCAGCCATCTACCACAGCATCTGCAGCTGTGAGTGGGCTTTGCTGAACCGAGTGCATGTATACCTCAAGACAGCAAGCATGCGTCTGTGGTTGTCAAGTGCGCAGCTCAGCTCTTTGCTCGGCCGGGCTGTTTGTCCACCACAGCATCTGCAGCGGAGAGTGGGCTGTGCTGAAGCTGAGTGCATGCATGCCTCAAGACAGCAAGCATGCGTCTCTTGTTGTACATTGCGCAGCTCAGCTCTTTGCTCGGCATGGCGGTTTGTCTACCGCAGCATCTAAAGCTGTGACTGGGGTTTACTGATGTGAGTGTATGCTGCATGTATACCTCGAGACAGCAAGCATGCATCTCTGGTTGTGCATTACGCAGCTCAGCTCTTAGCTCAGCATCACGGCTTGTTTACCACAACATCTGCAGCCGTGAGTATGACACATGCAAGCATTTGTGGCCGTTCAACATCAGAGCTTCACTAAGCGCACGCCCACAACAGCACACATTTTTGTTGCAGCCCCTTTTCTGGACGGTGCGACATGTTTTGCTCGGCATGGCTGTTCATGCTCGCACTTACACAGAGAGACACAATTGTCAAGTTCATCAGCATGTAGGCCAGCTTGAATCTGCAGCGCAGGAGCAAAAAGGTATGCAGTGCCAATTTGAACACTTGCACTTGTGTCACATGCACCAGATGCCGCCAAACAGCCAAGGACATCCTGCACTGTCACATCATCTAGAGTCAGCTCAAGCTGCTTCTGCTGCCGTTTCCTGCCGCTTTGCAGCTCCTTTGCGCATGAGCGACACCGTGGGCCCTCCTGCTGTGACTGGCCCTGCTGCCACTGCGCTATGGGCGCTCATGGCTGAGCGCACCGGCAAGCCACGCGGCGCTGCACTCATACTGCCACCAGCAGGTATATCTATTTCATTTTCTGTCAATGCATGGACATTGTGAGCATGTAAGGCTGATCAGCATGAGCGCGCAGCAGAGCGACACGGCGCTGCATTCATACTGCCACCATCAGGTGTGCGGTACAATTTCTGTAGTATCAGCTCGTCTCCCCAGCAGTTCGGGTTGACCCTGTGTTTCAATGTGCAGCAGTGGTTGTGTTTCAGTGTCTGTTGATGCGCTATGGGCCCTCATGGCTGAGCGCACCGGCAAGCCACGCGGTGCTGCGCTCATACTGCCACCAGCAGGTAAAAATATTTCAGTTTTTGTCAATGCATGGACATTGTGAGCATGTATGGCTGATCAGCATGAACGCACCGGCAAGCCACGCGGTGCTGCGCTCATACTGCCACCAGCAGGTAGGCGGCACTACTCGTATCAAGGTCCTTGATCAGCTAGTCTCGCTGGCAGTTGGGGTTTGACGTGTGTTCCATTGTGCAGCAGTGGTTGTGTTTCAGTTTCTGTCAATGCGTTGATACTGTGGGCACTCATGGCTGAGCGCACCGGCAAGCCACGCGGCGCGGCGCTTATACTGCCACCGGCAGGTAGGCGACGCTATCGTGTTATATCAGCTAGTCTCCTTGGCAGTTGGGGTTTGACGTGTGTTCCATTGTGCAGCAGCGGTTGTATTGCAGTGTATGTCGATGCGTCGAAACTGTGAGTACATATGGCTGTGCGCACAGCAAAACCATGCGGCCCTGCGCTCATACTGCCACCAGCAGGTATGCGGCACTACTTGATATAGGATATCAGCTGGTCTCACTGGCCGCTGGGGTTTGATGTGCAGCAGTGGTTGTATTTCAGTGTTTGCCACTGCGCTATGGGTCCTCATGGCTGAGCGCACCGGCAAGCCACGCGGTGCTGCGCTTATACTGCCACCAGCAGGTACCAATATTTCAGTTTCTGTCAATGCATGGATCTGTCAATGCATGAACATTGTGAGCAAGTATGGCTGATCAGCATGAGCGCACAGCAGAGCGACACGGCACTGCACTCATACTGCCACCAGCAGGTAAGCAGCACTACTTGATATAGCATATCAGCTGGTCTCACTGGAGGCTGGGGGTTGATGTGCAGCAGTGGTTGTACTTCAGTGTCTGTTGATGCGCTATGGGCGCTCATGGCTGAACGCACCGGCAAGCCACGCGGTGCTGCGCTCATACTGCCACCAGTAGGTATGGGGCACTCCTTATATCAAGGTCCTTGATCAGCTAGTCTCGCTGGCAGTTGGGGTTTGACGTGTGTTCCATTGTGCAGCATTGGTTGTGTTTCAGTTTCTGTCGATGCGTCGACACTGTATGCACTCATGGCTGTGCGCACTGCAAAACCATGCGGCGCTGCACTCATACTGCCACCAGCAGGTATGCGGTGCTATTTGTGTCGTATCAGCTAGTTTCCTCGGCAGTTGGGGATTGACGTGTGTTCCATTGTGCAGCAGTGGTTGTGTTCCAGTGTCTGTTGACTGCTTGCTGACGCCCTGTGTGCCTTATTCTGCCTGCCGTGCAGTGCGCCACTGCTTTGACACCATGATGTTCAGGCTGGTGTGGGGCCAGTCGGTGCAGCTGCTTACTGCGCATGCGCATGCCTGCCTCTTCGCCCTGTGTCTGCCTTTGTTGCGCCCTTTTCAACTGGTGTCCGTTGCGGCGTAGCCGCTTGCACACACCGTCTAACCCCTCTTCTTCTTCGTTGAGCCTGCCTGCCGTGCAGTGCGCCACTGCTTTGACACTATGATGTCCCGGCTGGTGTGGGGCCAGTCGGTGCAGTTGCTGACTGTGCCTGTGCCTGCCTGCCTGCCTTTGTTGCGCCTGCAGTGCGCCACTGCTTTGACACCATGTCGTTCAAACTGGTGTGGGGCCAGCATTCCGTTGCTGACTGTGCCTGTGCCTGCCTGCCTCTTTCCCCGCTGTCTGCTGTTTGTTGCCTGCCTGCCGTGCAGTGCGCCACTGCTTTGACACCATGATGTTCCGGCTGGTGTGGGGCCAGTCGGTGCACGCGATGGGAGTGGTGCTGGAGCATGCAGAGACAGACGCAGTAGCACGCGCAGCACTGGACGGGCTGCGCACTGCAACGCGGTGAGGCCCGGTGTTGTTGCAGCAGGGCTGACCTCACTGCTGCAGGCATGAACATCATCATCATCATCATCATCATCATCATCATCATCATCATCATCATCATCCACAACAGCAATGACATCATGTTACATCAAGCCACAGCATCAACGCCATCGGATCCGCACCCCATTGGAGCGGAAGATATGTTCAGGCTCGCTGTGCACTATGATGTGGAGGGAGTGGCAGACTCTGCTGTGCTGCTGCTGTGGGCACAACACAATCGTTGTTATCTGGCACTGCTGCTACCGGTGCTGCTGCTGCTGGTTTTGAAATGTTCAGACTCGCTGCGCACTATGACGTGGAGGGTGTGGCAGACTCTGCTGTGCTGCTGCTGTACGTACAACACACTCACTGTTCTCTTGCACTGCTGCTACCGCTGCTGCTGCTGCTGCTGTTTACATGCTCAGGCTGGCTGCGCACTATGATGTGGAGGGAGTTGCAGACTCTGCTGTGCTGCTGCTGTACACACACCACATCAGTTGTTCTCTTGCACTGCTGTTACTGCTGCTGCTACTGCTGCTTTCTGTATGTTCAGGCTCGCCGCGCACTATGATGTGGAGGGTGTGGCAGACTCTGCTGTACTGCTGCTGTGCGTACAACACATTTACTGTTCCCTGGCACTGCTTCTTCTTCTTCTTCTGCATTTTCTATGTTCAGGCTGGCTGCGCACTATCATGTGGAGGGTGTGGCAGCCTCTACTGTGCTACTGCTGTACGTACAGCACATCCACTGTTCTCTGGCACTGCTGCTGCTGCTTTTCTCATGTTCAGGCTCGCTGCGCACTATGATGTGGAGGGAGTAGCAGATTCTGCTGTGCTGCTGCTGGCTAAGTTCAGCGGCATGCTGACGCCCAACATCCCCAAGCCGCGAGTGGCGTTTGGCAGGGACAAGAAGGCGTGCGCTGCTGTTGAGATGATGTTCCTCATCGTCATGCGGTGAGCTTGATTGGCTTGTGATGGACATGCTTTCAACTTCCGGATGCTCATTATGGATGGTCATTATGGATGAGGATTAGGGAGTGTAGCGGTGTTTGGGATGTCTATTGCTAGCTCTTACAGATGCAGTTCAGTGCACATGTTGGCATCCTGTATCGCTCCCAGCATGATGCTAGCACTCTGTGTTGCCTTGTTGGTTGCATGCATGCTGCCGTACACAGCATTCATGCAGCATACTGCCTTAAACTACAGGATTGTTTCACACCAAGCTAGGCTTCTCAGCATGATGAGGTTGTGATTGTATGCTGCGCAGATATGGCGACTGCATCCGCAGCAGCTGGTCAAACGTGCTGGAGCTCGTGCTGCGTCTCGACAAACTCGACATGCTGCCGCCAGCACTCGAAGCATTGCTAGACTCCGATGTGTGGGGGGTACCAGCAGCAGGACCAGACGGCGCCGCAGCAGCAGCAGCACTAGCATCACCTCCACCTGCTGCGGCGGCTGCCAACGGCAGTGCAGTAGACGCGTCTGCAGGTGATAATGCGGCTTCAGCAGCAGCAGCGGGTGCTCCTGCACGGGCTGTTGGCCGGCCGTTGAAGACAGCGCGGCAGCGGCGGGCTGCAGGTGCCAGCAACAGGCGGGGGCTGGGTGGTGGTGTTGGCGTTGGCAGCGGCTTCTTGCGCAGTGTGACGCAGCTGATTGCGCTGCAGGAGCCGGAGTATGAAGCAAAGGGGTCCCAGGTGAGTGGTTGGCGCGCTACCGCACCCTCAGCTGCAATGCAGCTGCTGTTGCACTCACCTCTGAAACAACAGCTGCACCAGCTGCGTGCTGCCAGACACTACACCAGCTGCAGCAACCAGCTTTGAGTGCTTGGCGCTCACGTGCACCATCACACATTGTCCACTCTTCACTCCTCAAGTTGCAGCTTGCATGGCCCACCAGCATGCTGTGAATTGAATAGTTTGCAGTGCCAGCCGTCTGTTGTCAGCACGCCCGTGTCCACCTTCCCCTCATTGCTGTCGCCACGTGCGCGCTGCTCACTGCCTGTCGTCTGTGTGGCTCGTGGCAGGATGCTGCAGTGTCTTTCGACACGTCTTTCATTGATATTGGCTTTGTACATCATCGCGCATACTGTACTGATAAGTAATCGGCTTTTGTTGCTTGCAGACCGAGAAGCAGTACGAGGCTGCTGCGCTGGACGTGCTGCACAGCAAGTGTGCCATCCAGGACGTGTTTGCAGACAGCAGGTTCCTCAAGCAGGAGGCTCTGCAGGTGACAGGGCTAGCTGTCTTTTTGAATGTTGTTACATTGTCACATGGAGACTCGGGCACGACTGTGCCATGATAACATCAATCGTTCCTGCATTGATGTGTGTCCGTTTGTTGATCTGAGGCTGGAATACAAATATCCTGGGGTCAGGGGTTGACTTGCTGCTTTTTTGGCCTGCACAGGCTGCACTAGCGTGCTCTGACCAGACCCTTGCTCCCCCAAACCCATCAAGCGCCAACTTTTGAATCCTGTTATTTTGTGACATGCAGGCCCTAGTAGCGGCCATCATCAGTGCCCCTGGCCCATTGCCGCGGCCGCCGCCGCTCGCAGCCGGAGCACAGCAGCACGGCGCAGCTGGTGCTGGTTCAGGGGACGGCGCAAAACAGGGACAAATAGATCGGTAAGCAGGAGTTGTTGAAAGTGCTGTGCTTGCAGTCTGTTGCGTGGTACAGCAGCTGGAGCGCAGCAGCGCGGTGCAGCTGGTGCTGGTTCAGGGGACGGCGCAAAACAGGGACAAATAGATCGGTAAGCAGGAGTTGTTGAGTGCTGTGCTTGCAGTCTGTTGCATGGTGTGGTGGGTACTGAAGCTGATGGGGCGCAGCAGCACAATGCAGCTGGTCCTGGCTCTGAAAACCAGCGCTATACAGGGACAAATGGATCGGCAAGCAATGCAGGTTGTTGTACTGTATGTGTTCTGTAGCAGCGATTTGATTGATTTATGTTGTTTGTGTTGCTCATGGCATGCGGTGCGTCATGCGGCGTCTCGCGGTGACTGGTCGCATTTTTTGCGCTGACTGGGCTGAGTTTCTGCTGCTGCTGCTGCTGCTGCTGCTGCTGCCGCTGCTGCTGTCATCAGGTCTGGCTCTGCTCTCATGATTGACTGGGAGGCTGCGGAGCTCTGCCCCGACCTGCTGCTGACTGGGCTGAGTTGTTGCTGCTGCTGCTGCCGCTGCTGCTGCTGCTGCCGCTGCTGCTGCTGCTGCTGTCATCAGGTTTGGCTCTGCTGTCATGGTTGACTGGGAGGCTGCAGAGCTCTGCCCCGACCTGCTGCTGACTGGGCTGGGTTGTTGCTGCTGCTGCTGCCGCTGCTGCTGCTATCATTAGGTCTGGCTCTGCTGTAATGGTTGACTGGGAGGCTGCGGAGCTCTGCCTCGACCTGCTGCTGGTGAGTGTACGCAATGCCAGTCAGCCACAATCAGCCACTCAACAGGGAATCGACTCTTGGTACTCATGGTACTTGCTAGCAGGCATGTACAATCGTGTAACAATGCCGCGCGGCAATGCTTGACCTGCTGCAGCACAGAGCCATATTTCCCTGTCGCAAGCAGATCAGTCATGCTGCTGGGTTGTCGTGGACCTTACGTACTCATGCATCACTGCAACGATGTCACTTGACACTCTCTCTCCTGCCTTCCAACATTATGGATTCTACGTGATAATGCTGCGCTGAATCTCCCCGCTGACTTTGCCCGCAGGTGGTGCTGTTGCGCAACCGTGACCGCCTCTCCCTGCTGTGGCCCCCCGTTTTTGACCACCTGTGTGCCATCATCCGCGGCAAGGGAGTAGAGGGCACGCTGGTGGCTGCTGCTGCTGTGGGGCTGCTGCGGCTGTGCCAGCGGCTGCTGCCGTGCAAGCCTGAGGCAGCAGAGCCGCTGCTGCGCGGGCTGCAGCTGGTGCCCAGCCTCGACCCAGAGGTGGGACATATGCACTATCACTGACCATTTGTTGTGCTGTGTTCTTTTCCCAAGAGAATTGAGTGAACTGTGTAAGTGGGAGGGGGCGCCAGCACAGGGGCGGCGGAGTTGTTCGCTGGGGGGGCTGCAGCTGGTGCCTAGTCTGGACCCAGAGGAGGGGGATTTGGAAAAGCACTTTACTAGAATCAAGGCTATCTTTAGGACTATTGCTTAGCGCAGGGTCAAAACTCCTTTTATGCACAATCAGTGGCCGGTTGTTGTCCCTTTGTTGCGTTGTTCTGGATTGTTGAGTCGACGTTGTAGCGGCAGGGGTCGTCAGCACAGGGGGCACACAGGGGCAGCGGAGCCGCTGCTGCGGGGGCTGCAGCTGGTGCCCAGCCTGGACCCAGAGGTAGGACATTTGGACGATCACAGGCCGTGGACAACCCTGAACAAGATGTGGGAGGGCAGGGCTGTACACGGCATTGTGTGGTGCATGCTGTGACTGCAACTTGCAAGGCGACATTGCTCAACGATGGGGTGCTGCACTTTCAGCTGACCGTTTCAAAAGCGCTTCCGCTGCTGCTGCTGCTGCTGCTGCAGGTGGCCTGGCTGAATGCAGAGGTCATTGCTGCTGAGATGCTGGCACTGGTTCAGGTGCGCTGCAGCTGCTGCTGATGCCTACTGCTTGTCACTGCACATGCTACTCCTAGCACAAGACTTGCCTGCGTTGCTGTGTTGACGAACTGTACATGTGTGAGGCAGCAGTGCAAGTTACAACACCAGGATCTGCTCACCAGCACACTATCACAAGCGCACTATTCCAGCTAGCTTCAGATAGGATGTTGCACGTACCCAGTGGTGGTGAGACCACTCACATGCTGCTGCTGCTGCTGCTGCTGTCGCCGCAGGTTGCTTCGCCGCACATCAAGGCGCAGTGGGCGTGGGCGTCTGCATGCAACCTGATCAAGATGACCAGTGTACGCCCAGAGGCCTTCCCAGTGAGTTGTCACTGGCTTGAGAACGAGCGATGTTCCCAAAGCGCAACATTTATATCATGAGTCGGCTGGCTGATTCGGCTGCGCATTCACGTGCTGCAGCAGCTTCATTCGTGCCATCTTGTGCCTCATGTTGTGCGTGCCAGTGCTCACCCTTGGTCTGTCGTATCTAAACTTATTCTGCTGCTGTGCCAGGTGAGCCTTGAGGCGCTGCGCTGGGTGGTGCTGCACAGCCTCACGCCGCTCAACTACGTGCTGGCGCTGGAGGCGAGCGTGTGGTTCATCGAGCGCGCAGCGCTGGAGCACCCCAAGCTCAAGGTGGGTGCGGCTGGCGTGATGCAGACTTATGTTTGGTCGAATAGTTTTTACTTTGGTATACAACAAAGACTTGAGTGGGAGGTTAGTCACTCTGTCTACATGTCAGAGTGCTTCCAGTCAAAATTGATCTCAATTCAAATTCAAGTACGGCTTGCCTGTCTGGTTCATCGAGCGCGCAGCGCTGGAGCACCCCAAGCTCAAGGTGTGTGCGGCTAGCGCGATGCAGAGTCATTCTTACAACTTAATTGACTTTTAATATACGACAAAAACTTGAGTGGGAACATAGTCACTCTGTCTACTTGTCAGAGTGCCTCCAGTCACATTCAAGTACGGCTTGCCTGTCTGGTTCATCGAGCGCGCTGCGCTGGAGCACCCCAAGCTCAAGGTGGGCGGTTGTTTGACTAACAAAGTCAGCTGGCAAATCCCATGCAAAAGCGCTGCGGTCTCGGAACATTGCTGCTGCTGCTGCTGCTGCACCCCAAGCTCAAGGTGGGTCTGCGATTGGCGCGATGCAGAGTCGTTTTGATGACTTTTTTGACTTTTGATAAACAACAACAACTTGAGTGGGAACGTAGTCACTCTGTACAACTCTGTCTTCTTGTCAAAGTGCCGCTGGTCAATTTCAAAGTCAAAATTCAATTCAAGCACCGCTTGCCTGTCTGGTTCATCGAGCGCGCAGCGCTGGAGCACCCCAAGCTCAAGGTGGGTGCGGCTGGCGCGATGCAGACTTCTGTTTGGTCAACTTACCTTGACTTTTGATAAACAACAAAAACTTGAGCAGGAATGTCGTCACTCTGTACTCTGTACCTCTGTCTACTTGTCAGAGTGCCTCCAGTCAAATATAAACTTGACTAAATTCAAGTACCGCTTGCCTGTCTGGTTCACCGAGCGCGCACCACTGGAGCACCTCAAGCTCAAGGTGGGTCTGCGGCTGGCGCGATGCAGTCATTTGAAAAAAAATTGACTTTAATGTACAACAAAAACTTAAGTGGGAACGTAGTCACTCTGTCTACTTGTCAGAGTGCCTCCAATCACATTCAAGATCCGCTTGCCTGTCTGGTTCATCAAGCGCGCAGCGCTGGAGCACCCCAAGCTCAAGGTGCACGCAGCGCAATCCAGACTACACTACAACTTCCTTTCTATAAAGTCTACATAGTATGTTACAGAGGGGCTCAGCGGACAATGACACGTAGTCACTTTGCCTACTTGTCAGAGTGGCGCACGTCAAAGTCAAGTGCTGCTTGCCACCGTCAGCTTGCCTCACATGCTACGTGGCCCTTTGCCTGCACCTGTCGTCATGTGCTGCAGGAGCGCTGCCTGTCGCTGCTGAGCTGGCTCACTGCCTGGCTTGAGGGCTGGTTGGCAAGCCTCGCTGGCGCTGGGTGTGTGCTAGCAAGGATACCTTTCGAGGCTACCTAGTCACATGCTCAATGTGTAACATTTGTCACTGCTTGCCCCTGGCTTGTATCGCAGGAGCGGTGCCTGTTGCTGCTGAGCCGGCTCACTGCCTGGCTTGAGGGCTGGCCGGCCAGCCTCGCTGGCGCTGGGTGCTGCTAGCAAGGACACCTAGCCACATTCTGTATTTGTCACAGTGTCAGCAGGCACGTTGATGTACCAATTGCCACCGGCTTGTCCTCATCTGCTGCAGGAGCGCTGCCTGTCACTGCTGAGCCGGCTCACTGCCTGGCTTGAAGGCTGGTCGGCCAGCTTTGCAAGCTGAGGCTTGCTCCCAGGCAGGCAAATGAAACTGCAATGATGCATACCTGACATGCTACCTGGCCCTTGGCCTCTGCTTGTCTTTATCTGCTGCAGGAGCGCTGCCTGTCACTTCTGAGCCGGCTGACTGCCTGGCTCGAGGGCTGGTCCGCCAGCCTCGCTGGCGCTGGGCTGTCGCGTGAGCAGCTGCTGACCTTCAGCAACGCCAAGAGCGAGTTCTGGCTGTACCTGGTGGAGATGCTGGCCAAGCTGGCTGAGCACCCAGACCTGCAGGTGTGACTGGCTTTACATGGGGACTGTTTGTGTTGTCTGGAGGAGCGGCATCCTACTGGCCACACACGATTAAGTCAGGCACCTCCAACACATAGGCATTTTGCGTGGTTGTGTCTTTTCTTCATTGTGTGGGCGTGATGTGTTTTTCTGGCTGCACCTTGTGGTGAGACTGCCTAGCCGAGCTGGCTTCCATTCCGACCTGCAGGTGGTGCTGGCTGTGAGTCAGCAATTGGCATGCTCCTGTTGTTTGGTGTGTGGGCAGCTGCAACCGGTGCACGACGCGACTGGTGCCGGCCGTGCCAGATGCCGTCAGGATCCTGAGCTGCTTTACCACCTGCCATCAATTTAGTGTTGTGCCGCAGGTCACTGAAGGAGGTGTGGAGGCGCATGGGTTTCCTCATTGTTACACATGCCATGTGGGTGTTGCTGTGAACGTACCACGCTTAGCTTATTCTTTTGTTGATTGCCGCAGGTTCGCAGCGCAGCCACGGCCATGCTGCAGACCGCAGCTGTGTCAGCTGAGGCACTGGGGTTGCTGCCCGGCAGCATTGAGCGGGGGCTGCGCGAGCGGCTGCTGCCACCCTTGGAGCTGCTGAGCAAACAGGTCGGCGGCAAGGCGCGCGATCCGCCGCAGGTGAGCAGATCTGCGGGTGCGCCAAGGAGGGCATCTGTTATCGGAGGGTTTTGGTTCTGTTCTGACTTACATGCTTACAGCAAGGTAGGTTCAGGTGTCTTCCACCGCGATCCGTAAACAGCAGCCTTCTGGCGCAGGCGTTGTGCGGGTGCAGACAGGGTGTGCAGTTGGGCGTGCAGGGTGCACTGTTTCTTGCTGCCACCGCTTGAGCTGCTCAGTACACAGGTCGGCGGCAAGGCGCGCGATTTGCCGCAGGTGGGTTGGGAGATCTGCGCGTGCACCAAGGACGGCATCTGTTATTGGAGGGTTTACTTTCTGTTCGAAGTTATCTGCTTGACTGCTGGCAGCAAGGTAGGTTCAGGTGTCCACCAGCGCGATCCGTCAACAGCAGCATTCTGGCACAGGAGTTGTGCGGGTGCAGACAGGGTTTGTGATCAGGTGTGCAGGGCGCACTGTCAGTTGCTGCCACCGCTGGAGCTTATGAGCAAACAGGTCGGCGGCAAGGCGCGCGATCTGCCGCAGGTGGGTCGAGCAGATTGGATGCACCTAGGAGGGCATTTGTTATGAGGGGGGTTCCCTGTTCAAAGTTGCGTGCTTGACTGCTGGCAGCAAGGTTGGAGGTGTCCACCGGCCGTTAGCAGCAGCATTCTGGCGCAGGCGTTGTGGGTTGCAAGTAATGTGCAGGGCGCACTGTCAGTTGCTGCCACCGCTTGAGCTGCTGAGCAAACAGGTCAGCGGCAAGGCGCGCGATCTGCCGCAGGTGGGTTGAGCAGATCTGCGGGTGCACCAAGATTCATTACTAACTAGTGTTGGAGGGTTCCCTGTACGCTTTGACTGCTGGCCGCAAGGTTGGAGGAGGTGTCCACCGGCCGTTAGCAGCAGCATTCTGGCGCAGGCGTTGTGGATTTGCAGGTAATGTGAAGGGCGCACTTTCAGTTGCTGCCACCGCTTGAGCTGCTGAGCAAACAGGTCGGCGGCAAGGCGCGCGATCTGCCGCAGGTGGGCTGAGGGCATCTTTGCAAGGTTTGATGCGCTCTGCGTGGTGCCTGCAGCCTGTCACTGTGGACGCCTGTGGGTGCCTGACTGCCTGGCTGCTCTTGCCTGCTTGCACGCTGCATGCTGCGTGCTGGCCGAATCACTTACTGTTATGAGCTGGCACGCGCTGTGCGAGAAAGGCCATGCTGCTGCAAGATCAATCTTCCGGCAGCCGACGCTACTCACGCTGCTCGCGGTCGCTGTTTCGCGGTTGCTGCCTGCAGGCCGAAGTCACTGTGGGAGAGCTGGTACGCGTTGTCAGCAAAGCTATGCTGCTACACTTGCCAGTGCTGGTGGCACAGCCAGGCTTTGCTGCGCTGTGGGTGGCTGTGCTCAGTGCACTGGCAGCAGCAGCAGCAACAGGCAACGAGACGTTGAGCGACGCTGCAGCAGCAGCGCTGCAGAACTTGCTCATCATGTTGCATGAAATGGTGAGTTTCGACGTCCTGCTGTTTTGTAGCGCTCGATGGACGTGTTCAGGTGTGTTCAGGTGCCGTGGTTAGTGACTTGTGAGAGCTGCATTCCTGTATTTGTCGAAACAACAGCAGCGGTAGGTTGTGCATTTGTTCATGGCAGCAGGCCCTGCTGGCCCTGCTACTTCAGCAGAGGTGCCGAGGTGATGCTTGGTGACATCCCAAACAGCGGTCCGGCGGGCTCAATGCAAAACAACAGATGTCTATGCTCGACAGGCACACTGCATTGGTGTTTGACTGAGTTTGACTGAGTTGAAACCCCCTTTTGTTTCTCGCTTTATCGCTGCTGCTGCTGCAGGGAGTGCTGCACCCGGGCTGGAGCGATGCGCAGCATAACCTGTGGCAGCACACATGGCACGTGGCACACAAGATATCCTCCAACCTAAACCCGCAGATGCTCAGCCCTGCAGTGAACCCCGCCAGGCAGCAGCACCAGCAGCAGGCGTTGGGACCAGCAGGAGTAGCAGCGCTGCCGCACGCGCAGCAGCAGCAGCAGTACGTTGGAGTTGTGGAGGCAGCAGCAGCAGTGTCAGAGGGCGGTGCAGCGCCTGCAGCAGCAGTCCCGCAGCAACAGGAAGGCTAGGGGTCCGCGGGTGTCTGACGGGATTCATGTGATCTTAGCTATTGTAGCATGCATTGCAGGCAGAGCAGCGCATAGGCTTTGCATAGCAGTACATGCTGTAGGCTTGCGTGCCAGCTGTTGGTGCCACCACAGTGTGTGTTATACCTGCTACATTTGGCATCACTTTGCTCATGGCATGGTCGGCGCATTTGCATTGCAATTACAAGGTGCATTAGACGCAGCAGCTGCAGGAGCACTCCTCGTTTACGCAATTCTTGTAGCAGGGGTGTTCACTTATGCAGGACAACTGTTGCTTGGCATCTTGTAACCATCCCTTCTGTTACGTGTCCAGAGAGAGACTCCTGATGCTGCAGCAGCCGCTTCACGGCACCAATTCCAAATCTGTCAGAATCCTATTATGTTTCACCTGGAACTAAGTGAATTCGAACCACGGCATCATGACAACTGTTGTCCAGGCCGGCACACATGGCATGCAACTGCACAGACCCCGCAACTGCACACATGGCATGCTACTGTTGCATGTGCAGTGCACCGTGCACCTGGCAGATTCCGCAACAGATTTCCCAACAGATTCAGCTACTCGACACACACAGCTGAACAAGGCAAGCTTCGATGCAGCCACTGTAGCACCCGCTACTACTAGTACAGCGGCGGCGCTGCACAGCTTGTGCCAGCCTGGCAGCAACCGCAACCGCTGGCAACGCGCATGGCTCAACCTGGCAGCTGAGCTGCGCAGCTCAGTGCAGGATGCTTCACTCTGCCATGATGCGTGCCGGTGCGCCAACACGTGGCGTTGAGTTGCTGATGCGTGTTCACATGGGATGTCTATGTGTGCACGAGCGTACCAGTCGTTACGGGGGTAGCAGAGCAGATTCTAATACAGCGTGTCCTGCTTGTGGTCAGAATGTTGAGTCTTTGTCACATCTGATGTTTGATTGTCCTGCCACTTCTGCTCAAAGAGATACTATGTTGGATGAGATTAGGTCTGTTTTGCAACAGACAGTTGCTGGTGGCGCTGGAAAATTGCGCAATGTATTGTCATTGACTGATGCATCGACCAACTTGTTGCGTTTTGTTTCTCATCATCATCATCATCATCATGTTACCCATTAAGCCATAGCATCAACGCCATCGGCCCCGCGCCCCTCAGGAGCGGAAGAAAGAGGGAGCACTGCTCCATTGTGTTTGCAAATATTACGCACATCCCAAGCTTGGACAAGATACTCAGCAATGCTCCTAGATATCACTCGGCACACCCCCGTTTTGTTTCTGATGATGTTTGGGGTAGCAAGGGGGTTTGCCGACTGGTGTCTAGGAGCATTGCTGCGTATCTTGTGAAAGCTTGGGATGTGCGTCATAGTTGCAAACATAATGGAGCGGTGCTCCCTCTTTCTTCCGCCCCGGGGGGGCGCGGAGCCGATGGCGTTGATGCTATGGCTTGATCTGGTATTGATAATGATGATGATGATGATGATGATGACTCTGCCATGATGCAGCATACTATGCTCCTCGGAGGAGAATATGGATCGGACCAGGCACGGAAAGATGATGAACAGTCCCTGGAATGCGGCGGGAGGCATGCAAGTACATTCTCAGTATCAGCCATCATGGCTATGTCGTGAGGCCACAGAAACAGGCTCTGTTTGAGGCATGCACCGTCAGCTTTAAGCTGCTGGCAGCAACACAGCAAACATACAGCAAACATACAGCAAACACACAGCAAACACAGCAAACAAGACCAGTCACTCTGTGCAAGTCACTTGGCAGTGCCAACAGGCAAAGCCTTGTTGAACTGCAGCAGCTGGTACGGCACACCACAGGCGTGGCTTATCAATACACAGGCGCTCCGCTGCGGCAGCGATACCATGATGATCATCACAAAGAAACACGCACCAACATCAACGACCGTCACACTGTGTGACACAGGAAAGGAAGGCTGCAAGACTGCAGCACACAGCACCGACACCAGTGTGTGAACACCATTCATAGTAAGCAGCACTCTAGCAGAAAAGCATGCAGAGACACCCTACCCCTGCATGCAACATGCACACGATGACTAATTAGCCAAACACTGGTTCTTAACATATCAAGGACTGGCTGCGTGCACGTGCACCGGCCCCAGCCAACACATTATCTTACATGGAAAGACAAGCCATGTCTATTTGCTGGCAGCACCGTCACACCCACCTGCGCTGTGCTTGAGGCATTTCTGCTTCAAGTGCACTGGTGTCACCACACAAACACTGCTGGCAACCCAATTGCATTTACTGCAAACCATTTGCTGGCACCAACTTCACGCCCACCCACCTCCAAGCTGTTGGCGCCCTCAACCTCCATGCTGCGCAGCGCCTGCAGCTGCGCCAATGACGCAGGCAGCTCCTGCAAGCTGTGGCAGCCCACCAGCTGAAGCTTCGTTAGGCTCGCCAGCTCCCCGATCGCATCTGGCAAGCTGCATAAGGCGTTGCAGCCGTGCAGGGTGAGCTGCTGTAGCTGGGGGAGCTTCCCCAGGGATGTTGGAAGGTCTTTCAAGGGGCTGGTGGCTGTGATGGGGCTGTATGCTGGGTGGTCGCTGGCTGATGTGTCTATGATGAGCTGCAGAGTGCGGCAGAGGCAGCGATATAGTGTCAGTGCACGTGCTTTTTGTGTGGTGAGGCCGGCATGTGTATACATGGCAATGGCTTGCTGCGTCTGTTGAATGCTGGGAGGGAGCTAGCTGGTGTGCGAGGATTGAGCTGGTAGGTGTGGGATGATGAGGATGGTGTCGCTTGCATATGTCACACAGATGGCATCAATGAATGGATGGGTGAGCTACCCTCGAACCAAGATGCACACGAGGCTGCAACTGTTGGGACGCTTTGTGACCATGCAGGAAGCGCTGTTGAACGCTGAAGCCTACCAGCATGCTACAGCACATGCTGCACACACTGATGGATGAGTTTACAAGTGCCGAGATGTATCCTGCTGCTGCTTACCGCTGTCAAGGAAGAGCAGCCTGAGATGCCTTCAGGTAAAGAGCACAATGCACTGCAACTTTGCAGCTCTAGTCGCTGCAGCTGCATGAGAGAGCCTATGCCCTCTGGCAGCATCTGCAGACCACGCAGCGGCAGCGGCTCGCAAAGCCTGCTGCTGTTGCTTTCGTTGGCTTGGTCGTTGGCGGTGGTGCTGTCATTGCGCTGTCAGGCTGCCCTGACAGTGTTAAGCTGTTCAGCCTGCTCGCATTATGCGCCAGCCATCGCAGCCACGGCGTTTGCAGAGCCTGATCCGCTGTTAAGTGCGCTGGTTGAGGCAAGGGCTGCTGCAGGCCTCGCCAGCGCTTGCAAACGAGGTCACAGTTTAGCAGGTCATGATTGGTCTGCAGCTCGCCCAGCACGCCACGAACGATATCCTCGCTCTCATGCCATGCAAGGTTCATCATCACACTACACGTACAGGCGTAGAGCGATGGCGAGGCGAAACAGCGAACCAGTGAGCAAGTGGCACACTTGGATGGCGTTGGATTGCAGACGTTGCTGAGGGTTTGAGAAGGATTAAAGCGGTGTGACTGCAAATATTTTAGACATTATCAAGCTTCCAGGCGCAAGCCTGTCGTCCAAGGTTGGCTGGGGGCGTGACAGCAGTGACAGTGTTGCGGGCTGCGACCGACACTGGGCACAGGCACAGCTGTGCTTGGGTTGTTGGGTCCTTGTTAGCACTCAGTAATATACTTAATATGTTACGGATCGCAGGTTTAGGCGTCTTTCCGCACTCCAGACGCTGACATCCACCCTGTTAAAAGTGGCGACATAAAACAACATCCTGGCCTCTCTGGGCCAGACATCACACAGCCAAATACAGAAAATACAACCAAGTACGCCTCAGCACCTCCCACTGACACGCCGGGGACGGTGTCCAGAAAATCACAGCAGTTGAACCAACAGCAGGACGGTAGCATGACATGATAATCAAGGATCATGCACTACGCAAACAAAGCCTGCGTAATAACCAGCCCCTGTATCCCCAAAATTCAAGCGCCGTGCCTGTATTGTGATAACACACAGCATTGGACCAGCATTGGATTCTGACGTAGAAACTGGGTAACTCTCAGAGACTGCCCAAACACCACGGATGATTCTAGCGGTTCCCAGACCTGAAACCTAAGCAACAGCGGTTAGTCTAAAAACACACCTGGAAGTTCATGCATCTTGTGTCTATATCTTTCTAGGCAGATGCCTGTGTCCACGCCAACCAAAGAACAACGGCATAACAGCTGTATACCCTCAGAGCTGCAACGCCACACACCCTGCGATTAAGTGGTTTGTGTGCATTGTAAGACAGCATGCTGGTTGCATACATATATGTTATATAATAGTCAGTATATATGTTATATAACAATCAGTTCCTGACAATGAAACTACTTTGTATCCATGGCAACTCTGCAGAGGGCCGCATCTGTCACTTAGTGTCAGGGTGGTGCCAAAACCAGCATCCCCAGAGCCCACACCAAATCACACCGCGCTTTTGAAACCACTAGTGTACCAGTACTGCAAATCATACCACGCTTTTGAACACAGCTGCTCGTACCATAACGCAACTACTACAGCCTTCACACCTCACACCTAAACACATGACATGCTGCCGGGTGCGTAGTTCAGCCTGTTGGTTTTCAGCTCATGAGCCGACTGAAAAAGCAACACATCGTCACAACATGTCACCACCTGCAGGTGAACAGCGCTCCTGATCAGACAAGATGTGAGCCAAGCCTATTGGCTGGACAATGCAGCTTCCAGCTGGAAGCAGGCAGAAGCAGCTTGGAAAAGCTGCACTGACAACAATTCTGCAGACCACTCATGCTCACACTCGCCGTTGGTTGCACTGAGTGCCAAGTCTTGCGGTGGTTTCCAATGCATTCGTTCAGGAGAGCATAAGAGCGGCACTTGAATCCACACCGCTGTGCAGCTGCCGCTGATGTGCACGCATGTTGGGACCTGCAACAACGCACTGCAAGCATACATATTGAATAAAGACAACTCACTGCAGTACCAAAGCATGCAGCCTGGTTTTCAAACGGTTTGATGGTCTGACTAGGTTTGAAAACAACCGGCGCGGGTGAAACTGCAGGCAGCCGCAACATCTGCGACACAGTATCAGCTGCCGTGCGCGGTACATAAGCATCAACAATGTTGCCTGTTTGCTTCAACCCGTGTCCTGCTCAGACAACACAAGTACTGCAGCGCTGCAGTACACTAGTGTCTGCTTCCAAAACAGCAAGTGCTGCAACGCAGCGGTCCAGCTATTGCCAGGAGCCAACTCGAAACTCAAACTATTCAAGTACCAAACCTCAACAAGCACTAATCCATCCACGAGGCATCCTGTGCAAACAAAAGATAATAGTCAGCAGAGCACTGATCAAACATCTTATACGTGTGGGCATCTGTGTACGAAACTGAGCAAGGTGCGCAGTGTGCATGACGTGCGTCCCATCCTATCCTATCTTTAAAAGGAACAGTGTCAGTCAGTCAGTCAGGCAGAAGCCTCGCCTTAGGACCTGGCCGTTAAACCCCGGGATGTGTGCAAACTGCGTCATCAGAAACACTGCAGCGTCCAACGGAGGCTACGTTTTGTAACCACTTCTGAGAGGCAGGTGCCTGAGTGCTTCCAGCAGCCCAGCCACCTCTGCAGCCACCACCACGGCAACCACAGGTGCCGCGAGCAGAAACTGCATCCCAACAAGAGCGCTTGCGGCTGCGATTGCTGGAGCAGATGCAGCAGCAGTTTCACGCCAACACCACTTCAGACCGCCCCAACACAGGTGCGCTGCATGTGGCACAGTGTAGTAGCAGTCACTGACAGTCCTGCAGATATGGTTGTGCATATCTATGTACCCAGGGAACTTTGCAACCACTGTCTTTAGCCAGCAAACCAGCAGTTGTTTAAACATATGTGTTTGGCTCTGCCATCTTGCAGGTGCTTCTGCAAGTGCTACTGCAGGCAGCGTTTTGTTGACTGCAGCCGCTGGCGTTGCAACTGTTGCAGTTGGTGCCAGTGGCTCACAGCCTGCAGCTGCCGCTGGTGCTGGACGCAACTGGGCGCAGAGTTTGTTTGCACGTGTGCAGCGTGACCAGCAACGCCGGCAACAGCAGCAGCACCACCAGGAGCAGGATGCACGGGCCCGGGATGGCAGCCGGCGCCAACAGCAGCAACAACAACGGCGCGCCAACCGCTCCGAGCAGCAAGCTGCTGCTGACAGGGAGCAGAACAGGCAGCAGCAGCAACAGCGCCGTGCAAATCGCACTGAGCAGCAAGCTGCTGCTGACAGGGAGCAGAACAGCATGCAGCAGCAACAGCGCCGTGCAATTTGCTCTGAGCAGCAAGCTGCTGCTGACAGGGAGCAGAACAGGATGCAGCAGCAACAGCGCCGTGTGCACAACAAGCCGTTGTACAAGGCAGCAGTCACACAGCCCATGGTTGCCCCTGCTGAGCACAATGTGGGCAGCCTTAGTCGCACATGTCAGCAGTGCAATGCGAGGTTGTGGCCTCAAGAGGTGCGCCCTGACGGCACAGGCGGCTGCCTGTGCTGCGCCAATAGGAGCGCTGCACTGCTACACACGCAGTTCCCAGACCCTCCCCCGCAGCTGCTTCACCGCTTGATGACTGGCAACGACAACAAGGCCAAGGCTTTTGAAGCTAACCAGCGAGTCTACAACTGCCTCCTGCAGATGGCGTACTCCGGCATCCACCTGCAAGACCCACCAGCCGGGCGCGGCCCCAACGTCCTGGCCATCAATGGGTCAGTGTACCACCAGGTGCATGCACTCAACCCGCCTGACGGCATGCCCCGTCGTTTTGGCCAGCTGTATTTGATTGATGACATGGACGACATGGTTGTGCAGCGCTTGGCGGCTCTGAATTTGATTCCGGGTGACCATGTGGGTCAAGTGTGTTCGTCCACTCTACGCAACCTGCAGGCCATGCTGTTGCACTGCAACCCTTATGCCAGCTCACTTCATCTGTTGCGCACAATGGATGCATCAGTCATTGATCAGTATTATCTGCAGATCAAGGTTGACGGTGACTTTGACTTGCGGCGCTACAACGCCCCTACTAACAGCGAGCTTCCGTGCAGCAACAGAGGCTGTTACAGCTGGTGTGTACACTCAGAATGTTGTGTACCATGAGGTGTTCCACGGCGTTGGAGTTTGAGTTTCACACTCGGCACTGCAACAGTGTGCTTGAGGAACTCAAAAGTTGTGTCATGTATCATATGCTATCAGCTGCAGCTACAAGCTGGTATGCCTCAAGTGCTGAGGGTTGTAACACATTGGTGCCAGTGCTGTACATGCAGCAACGAAACGTGCATGCAGAAGCCCATGTCTTCGATATAGTTGGCGATTGGCGTAGCCACGGGTAACCACCAGTGCTTTGGCATTCAAGTTCAACCAAAGCTTGCGGCATGCCTGCAAAACTCACACAATATCACGCCGGAACAACAACCAGCTGCAACCGCTGCCAGGTGCAAAACTCCTCACACCAAGCATCTGTCACAACCAACGAGTAAGTACACTGTGCTTTCACTTACACGCTGCTCGGCCATGCATATGGTATGCATCGTGCGCCAGACTCCACACCAACAGTACAGCAAGCATGCAGGCAAATGCACCACCCTATAAAAAACACCAGATGTCTAAAAAACCCGCAGCTATAAGGAGACGTATCTTGCACCTCAAGACAAAGTGCAGCCACAAAGCATATGTGACGTTTGGGTTAGCTGACATCTGTAGCATCCTTCGACTGTCCCACCGCCAAACGCATCTGTCCTGCGGACTCCGGCCTCAAATCTCCAGGCCAGCTCTTGTAGCAGCTGAACTGCACTGCCGCTACTAAGGTGTCCGCAGGTAACCGGTGCACAGCCACAGCAGCAACAACAATGTGCCTTGCCTGCATAAGCATAGATCACGCTCATCTACTTGCTGCAAACGCAACGGGTGCGGAAGGAGGATCCACCTGCACGTTGCAAGGGGCTGCCAACACTGCGAGTGATCCTGTGTAGCACAAAAACACTGGCTACAGAGCTGTTCCAACAAGTAACATATCTGTGGCTGATGTACTGTTGCCACCGCAGAATCAACTGGCAGCCGCATATGTTGGCTGCTACTCAACCCAAACTTGTAGGCGGATCAAAAAGTTCCTGACCACCTGCAGGCAAGTACCCTAACAGAGGAACGGCTGCTGTGTTTGAGCTGTGGTGCCTGCCAGTGGCAGCCTGGCAGACGAGTGTTTAGGCTTTTGGTTCAGAACTTCGATCCTGCTTGTTTGTGCCTGTCTGTGCTGGCAGCAGCAGGTGCTGACTGGGCTGCTGTCAGTGGCACTTCGCAGAGTGCCTCGGTGAAAACATCGACAACATTGCGAAATCGAAGCACATTGCCGAGCCAGCTGCTATAAACGATAGTTAATCGAATAATGTTTTCGATACAATGCGTGCGCTTTGCTGTTATGCCGCGAGGACGTGCATGCATCGACAAGCAGCTGGGGTGTCACTCCGAGCCTGCTGCATCTTTCACACCTGCTGCTGCTTTGCCAACAGAGCAGCCATGCCCGAGCGCGTCCGCTGAAGCAATTGGCAGTCACTTTGCAGTACACCTAGGTATTTATTAATGGTGCTGCTGCACGGTTGTGCAAGTAGCATGCTGTGAAACAGCCACCAAGATGTTGGCACACAGCAACGTGCAAATATCTTCACTTGTCCCTGCAGCTGCTAACTCATGCTGAGATTCTGCCAGGTGATTGGTTGATGTAGCACACGCTCTCATGCAGGTGTGTGCCAGTGGTATCACAAGAAACTTCATGCATTCAAGTTGGCTGAGAGACTGCTGTAGGTGGATAGGTTCTTATTGATCCCCCTATTGCTCACAACTGATCAACCAACGACAGGGAGGCTTCAAGCTGCAGAAAAACAGCTGACGCTGCTGCTTTCACTGCGTGTGCGGCCACCCTCATATGCAGCAGCCATACAGAGAGCAGGGAAACAGCAAATCGCCGCCTGTACCATAGCACGTTGCTGTTTAAAACCGATGGACACCTTCAACACAGTGTCACTCGCACATGCTGCTATGCTTAATGGGTAACATGATGATGATGATGCTGCTATGCACCGCCACACACTAGGTAGAGCTTACTAGGCTTGCAAAGAAGAGTGAAGACTATCTGTGTGCGTGTGACGCATCACTCTTCAAAGGTAGCAGTCCGCAACACACTGGGCAGAGCAGCACTATCATGCTCACAAAAACCGAGCTGTTTTTCAAAATGCACACTTTCCCGGCATGCGATGGACGCTGCATAGTCTGCAGCGTGCGGTGTCAGAGCAACCAACAACATGCAGCAGGCATTGATATCCTGAGTACTACTGTTGCAAGTTGCATTGCAATCCCACAACTCTGAACTGAATCAACCAAAACAGAAACACAACTTCAATCTACAGCAATGCACGCATTATCCATTCAGCAGGCGGTTGCCTGCAAGCCAGCTGCTGCCAGCCTGCAGCTTGACCGCCAAAGTCAATCAACACAACGTTGTGTTAACACAACCACCAAAAGTCAATCCTCACGACCGCCAAACCGCCTATCTACAATTTGCAAGCTGTCATACACACAGCAATCGCACAGCGCTGCTACAGAAGTGCTGTACAGTGCACCCGATGCTGTGTGAGCATACCTATGTATCAGGCAGCACGCATGTGCGGAGTTATGACATCAGGCATCGTTGCAGGGCACCAACTGCTGCCTACATGTATAGCAGCTTGGCAGGTTCCAGGTACGCTGACGTGCTTTGCTGCCTGAGCATGTGCTGCTGCATCGCGCCACCTTGCATCCATTGCTGCTGCTGCTGCTGCAGGACTCCTGCAGCACCTTCCTCAAATGTTTGGCAGCATGCGGCTGGGCATAGCAGCAACTGGAACCAGACACTTGCGCGGATGATTGCAAGCTCCCAAACCAAGAAGTAGAAACTGGGTACAATCACAAACATCCCATGAGCGAACTATAGGCTCGCTGGCGTGTCCTGGGCTGGGGTTTCAGCCCTGCCCTTATGGCGTATCTTATTGGTAAGTCAGTGGTGTGCTGCATGGTGACCGAGCACCTGCTGCTGCATGGCACCCACCGGCAACAACTGCTGCTGCTGCTGCTGCTGCGGATCCAACAGCAGCCGCATCCCATGCTCCGCGATTGCTGCTGTTGCAGGCGGCATAGCAAGTGTGGCAGACGCCATTTGCGGCATCATCAGCATGTGCATTGGCGCTGTACTGGGAAGCCCGACAGTTTGACTGCCAGGATTCGACCTGATCTGCGCACTGCCTAAACTCAGCTGCTGAAGCTGCATCTCCAACGGGACAGCAGCAGGGCTTGACTAGGCTGGCATCTGACCTCCTGACGCATGGCCAGGCAGATGCTGCTGCATGAATCCCTGTTGCTGCAGCACGTGCGGTGACTGCTGCGGCAGATACCCAAGGAAGGCCGCGGCAGTGTTTGAACTCATCATGACACTCATTGGCACCGTGCCGTGCGCCTGCTGCAGCCCGACAGCATCCGGTACTGCGGCCCAACTGCTGCTGCTCGCGCTGCTGCTGCTGCTGCAGTTGCCAGACGCCATCAACCCGTGGATGCCTGCCTGGCTACCTGCTGCAACGTACTGCAGTCCAGACTGCGGCATGGCACCAGCTATGCTGCTGCCATGCGTCATCATGTGCGGTACGTACACTGCACCCGGGACGTTGACCAGCTGCTGCTGCTGCTGCTGCATGCCTGGGCTTACAAAGACAGGCTGAGCAGCATAGTTTGCCGCGTCTGCTGTAAAGGGAGCCAGGATGCAGCAGGCCGCAGGGTCAGGCTGCATGAGTTGCATACTGACTGGCGCATCACTGCCCTGGCGGACCTGCAGTGACAATGTAACACGTTACAAGCGTGACGTCACTGTGTGTTCAATAGCGCGATGCGAGAGTTCCTTTTGCTAGCAACAGCAGACTGCAAGGTGATGCACAGCTGGAGCAGGCATATTGGAAGGTTCTGACCGCATAACATGTTACAACCGTGGTAGTTCCTGCAGCAAGCTTAGCACAGCTAAGCAGAAAGCTGCTATGCAGCCTCATCACACACTCTGGCAAGCCGCTACCACCAGGGTTTGACATGTCATAACGCCGTTACATAACAATGTTTGGCTGAGTGTGACGTGATGTCAGCCTCACCTCGTCTGGGGTGTGTGCAAAGAAGCAGAAGCGCTTCAAGCAGGAGGCTCCTTCGCGGCACATCTTGGTCTTGTACCTGACGCCACCAACAGCGACAACACACAGCGGCATTATGCTGTCAGCAGCACAACACTTCACAACGCAAGGTGGAGCCGTTCATGCACGCAGGGCGTGTTCCGTCTGGAATGAACTACAGCTGCTGCTCCAAAACATCACAAGCAACGCAGCGCGGCTGAGCTGTTCAATGCTCACGCTGCTGCTTCTGCTTCTGTCGCTTGAGCAAGGAGAATCCAGCAACATCAAAACCAAGCAGCAGCTGTGTCCCTGGCTCACCTGAGGGGGTGCATCTGCAAGCAACAGCAGAAACAACCGCAGCAGGGAAACAGCTGACCGTCAGCACACGTGTATGGTGGAGTGTATGGGAGGTTGCACTGTGTCCGAGCATGACTATGTGTTTGTGGCTTTGAGTTCCAGGTGGGCTACAGCACAGCACGGTCGTAGCAGTGTTGAACTGCTGGTGCTGCATCAGCTGCAGACCCTACATGCGTGCTGGCTGCGAGTCTTGTCCCGTCTTTGCCACAGCTGCTGCTGCCGCTGCTCTGGTACTGTGTTAGTTGCAACTGCTACGTCCAAGCACTCTGCATGTGCTGCTGACTCGCCCAGTACTCGAACATGGAGTGCGTCATGGTGCAAGCCTCGCCCCTGGGGCACTCCCCACCCTGCAAGCAGCAAGCAGCGCTGTTTCAGACAGGAGATCTAAGCCCCACATGTTGCTGTGCACCGTCACCTGTGCTGCACGTCATGAACTCCATGGAACGTTTCCAGCACAGAACTTGTGACTTCTTGTAGCGAGCCTCATGTATGCACTTGCACTGCAGCCCTGCCTTGCACTCCGCGTGTTTGCCATGCATGCTGCTGCCATTGCTGCTGCTGACGCATGCACCCAGCTGTTGTTGCTGCTGCTGTTGCTGCTGCTGCAGGAGTGCATTTGAATGACGCAAAGCCACACGCCAGATGCTGCCGCACCTTCAGCATGTCTGGGCACACTTTTATTGCGTAGTTCGACAGCAGCAGGCAACGCCTGCGCGCCCGCTCCCCGTGGTGTGCATACTGCAAGACACACATGGCAAAAATGAGGTAAGCACACAGTGTTGTAGCTAACGTCTTCGGCGACAGCAGAGGAGTGACCCAGCAGGAGTGACCCAGCCGTGCACACACAGCTGTCCCCCTGCTGATATAATGGCACCAGCGGGTGATGCGCACGGCTAGCCACAACACAGAGTGTGGCGCAGCAGACATATTGGCGTGCTTGTCTTCTGAGCCACACACAGGGTAGCAATGCAGCATTGAATGTTACGTAGCGCATTGCGTGGTTAGTTTGATGACTCACCGGGCAGCAGCTCCAATCGTGCTGACCAGATCGAGGGCAAGGTAGCACCTGCACCCGCCGACAGCCATGATACTTTGTCAGCTTGCTGCTGGTCCCAAAACCCCCACAGGAACAAGCCAAACCACCAGAAATGTGCTGCTACAGTCTTTTTGAAGCAGTTTTCAACAAGCAGGTCTACTGCTGCTGCTGCTGCTGTTGCTGCGGTACAGCCTCTTATCCACATCCTGTCGCTGGGCAGGGCAGTTAGGGGCTAACCCAGGCACTCGCCTTGAAGAGGCACATCCTGTAGCTGTCCACGTCAAACATCCCATTTGCCTCATTGTATTCTGAATCAGTCCACAGGAGATATAAACAGGAGCAGTTAGTGGGGGGTAATGTTCTTGGAGCAGTTGACTGCATGACAGGTGGCACCAATGACCCATAGGCGCTGTGCAAAGCAGGCATACAACAGGCTACCAGCACACATCAAACGGAAGAATGCCTGATAATAGTAGGACACAGGCTGTCCTGCCGCGATCTTATGAGCTACTGAACACCTGAGGAGAGGCCGAAGTGCTGCTGCAGCAGGGCTGACACCTGCGCCTGGTGCTGCGAAATCGCTGCCGCAGCCACTCCCCCCGTGGCTACTCTATCGCTGCTCATATCAACAGAAAAGCCGATTGTTCTGCGCAACGGCGCCTCAGGAATGACTGGCGCCACCATTCATGATGTGGGCGACGAACGACAGACGAGCAGGGTCACGCAACACTGCAAACAACTCATAGTCTGCAGTGAAACCATTGAATGCGGGTGTCAAGCATCTGAGGCCTCCGACACAGGGCGCGATGTAGTAATCGTTTGCGAGTGCGTCTGCAAAAGGCGTAGAGAGCTCGTAGTAAGCAGCACTTGCGACTACACACGGTGAAGCAAAAGCATGGTGTGGCCGGATCACTCTCCAAAGCACCAGTATGCAACGGAGATGGGTGTAATCAGCCAGTCCTTGACATAATTGGTTTCCCGCATACCACCTGTTGACGCTCCATCACCCACTCCAAAACCTTTTCACAGCACAGTTACAAGTACATTCGCCGAGTTCATTCGCCAGTAAGGGCGACACGACAGTTCTACTTGTAGTACAATTCTGCAGGTTCTGGTATCCTCGATCCGAGCCCTATCGGCTTGTATAAATGCTAGACACGCTGATAAAAAGCTGATGTGGCGTTGAAGTCATGCAACACGATCAGAACTGTCGTGTCACCCTTACTGGCGAATGATCCCAAGCCATATCTAGCACACACTGCGGCCTTCGAGGCATCGAAGAACATACGATATGCAAGCAAGATTACACATGCGAGCTTGCAACGGATGCTGCGGCATGTTCAGGGCCGTTCAAGGGGGGAAAGCTTCAGCACTTGCCGTACAGCTGCAGCTGCATGCAACCTGTGCGACTGCTGCAAGCTGTGGGCAGTGCTGCTCAGTGCGATGCGGCGGCCTGATCACCGTCTTGGCGATGCAGCAACAGCGCAGCTTGCAGCCGCACATGCCTGCATCTGCACTTTCTGTTGCAACTCAACCAACTGTTGATGGCTCCGAAATGACTCCCCCAAACTTGATGGCTCCCCAAAACAAAATATGTAGAACAAGGATGTATGTAAGCATCAATGCTCTTCACAAGAGCTTCATGCCAGCAGTCAAACTGTGACAGTGCGGCACTGCTCCATAATTTATGGAGCTTAAAGCTGTTGACAGCCGTTGACGCAGTCGCTGCGCATGCCAAGGCCTCGAGCTTGTATGGCATGTGAACAGTATGCAGCACTGCATACATGACAGCAGCCACTTGCTCAACCTGAGATCATCCTTGCAGCCTAACTTGATATAGAGCAAGTTTCAACTCCGAGGCAATAAGGTTGGTTTTTAAACCAGAAAAATATGGTTGGTTGAACTTCGGCGCCATGCATATGCCAAATTGTTGCCACATCATATGACTTCACTCACATGGCACTTCCACATCATATGACTTCACACACATGGCACTGCCACATCATATGACTTCACACACATGGCACTGCCACATCATATGACTTCACTCACATGGCACTGCCACATCATATGACTTCACACACATGGCACTGCCACATCATATGACTTCACTCACATGGCACTGCCACATCATATGACTTCACACACATGGCACTGCCACATCATATGACTTCACACACATGGCACTGCCACATCATATGACTTCACTCACATGGCACTGCCACAACATATGACTTCACTCACATGGCACTTCCACTTGAGTTTGAGCTGCACACACTATGACAGTCTGCTCCTGCACTACTGCAGTTGCCGCCGCAACATGAGGTGCTTACGGTAAGCAAGCTACGAACAGCTCCACCAGCTGAGATGAAGCGCCTGTCACAAAGGTAGTAGCATCAGCACGTGCCTCGCTGCTGCTCTAGGCACAGTGTATATAGAACGCATTTAGGCGGTGTCACTAACCACCTTGAGCTGCGGCTGTCATGTGCCCGCCGCTGTGCTGCTTCTGCTGCTGATGATCATGACACTGATAAGGACATGGATGCATGTATCCTTGCTTCTCTTGGCGTTGCGGCGGCTGCTCTCCCATGTACCTGCTGCTGCTGCTGCTGCTGCTGCGAGCCCCTCTGCACTCGCAATCTTTTTGTGTGCACGTGAGCTGGTGCTGCAGGCGTCCACTTGGCCACGTCCTTGAGTGCGCATTAGTCATCACCCCTAGGCTGAAAGGGCCGAAAGGGGCTGGGCTGCACCAGAGGGCGGGGGGGGGGCGTCCTGACCTCTCTAGCCTTGACCAGCCTCACGCAGCCAGCACTTGAATTGGTGATCAGGTGATGGTGACACAGCGTTCGTGCTGCCCACGATGCTATGTCAGGTCGTTTGACATGCCCTTATTGACACGGTGGCTCGCGGCGGCGCTGCGGATGAGGACGTGATGAAAGTGCTGCCGCCTGCTGCCCAGATGATGTAGATACGCTCAGACGCAGGGCCCGTCTTGACGTAGAGGGCATTGATCGCGCCCTTGTATTTGATAATGTGATGGTATGCTGCCAATCGCCAGCAGTCAATGCTTGATGATTCGGTATGCTGCCCGTTGCGGATAGCCATTGCTTGCTGAGCCAGCCTGCTGCCAGTTGCCAACAGTCAGTTGCGAGTCGATTGGTGATTGAAGTGGCGCATTGTTGACGCTTCAAGTACCATATGCATCAATCAGCTTTGGGCGGTACGTGGTTATTGCCCAGTGCATCCTCTCCTCCTACACAGCGCGATGGTATGTTGGTCAGAGTGCAACACACATACCAACTGCAGTCACGCAATATGGACAAGACGGGACACAACAGCAGCTGAAACAGGCACACCATAGCTCAGCTGTGTCACAGGCGGCAGACATACTGCAGCATCATGCAGTGATGTTTTGGACGCAGAACCGTATTACACATTAAATGTTGGCGTGGAGTCATCTGCAAAACAACAGAGTCTTGTGACTGGCTACAGCTACTGGTGGCAAAAAGTGCAGAGTGTAATGTTGGCTTCATGCGTGTATTACATCAGGAAGCAGCGCTGATGTCAGCGCACCTGTCGTGGCGTCATCACCATGCAGCAGGCATCAGGCACGTAGCTCTGCGGGACGACACACAGCAGAGGCAGCGGCATCAGCACAGACAGCATGACGGAAGTCTCCTGCGGCAAGTGGCTATTTGTGGCGTACGGAAGTGCAGTTCATGCCTCGAGATACTTGAATTGTGTTATACTGGTTTGTATGTAATGGCAACTGGCTGCCCAGCTGGTGTGGCTGATCCAAGCATCAATTATGTTGCGAGTTGTATGGCAATTAAAGCGCTTTTGAGAACGCATACAGTAGGTAAAGCAACGGCGCAGCTGCTGTTCAAGCTGTGCACATCCATCCCAAATGCATGTTTCCGAATGGCAGTTGCGCCTTAGTTAGTAGGCCTGATAGTCCATCACTTGGCTGCTGTATGGTGTGTAGTTCAATCTGGTGTTATCGTGTCTCGTCACACGCAGACGCACCTGCAGATTCCATATGTTGTCCAATACAGTGGAGCCGTCCACACTGCTGCTGCTGCTGCTGCCTCCTTCCTGAACTTTGCAGCTGCGGAAAGCAGCCAGCTGCGTTGCGGCAGGTTGCCCGCCAGTGCGGAACTCAGCGCACCAACCTGCAGTAAAGCAAAAGCAGCCACATCAGCATCACGCCACATAGCGGTGCGGTTGATGGAAACTGTGTCACGTCTGGCACCAATCATTGCGGCAGGTCTCACCAAGAACTGGGTGAGCTCCAGGCCATGATACACATCTTGATCCACACAAACACACTGTTACAGCCGAGCGCGGCACATGATGTGTTGCTGGGCCCTGCTACATTACCGAGCTAAGCATTATGTTGCAAGTTACGCACGCACATGACTCCACCATGGTCAGTTTGCACAAGTTCATCGTCATTCCTGCTGCGACGTTTTTTTTGCGCAACCTGCTGGCCTCACCCGACAAGTCAGCCAAGTTGCCAGCAACGCTTGCGTACGCATCAATCTGTTGGTTGGCGTGTCAACTACATCATCTGCGCCCTGCACATCGCACGGCTGACTGGACTCGTGTGTGTGCGTCAGCCCAAGGTAATGCCCACACTGCAGAACGACGGCAGCAGCAGCAGTTCATTTGCAGTCGGTCTACACTGCTACACTGACAAGCAGACTAAAACCAGCAAAGAAACAGCTCAACAACTGGAACCCAAGCAATAACTGCAGCGTAGGTCATGTGGGGCGGCACCAAATCATCCAGTGGAGCCACTAGCTGCTGCAGCACCAGCTACAACAACAACAACCCCACGCCCCACCTCGTGTGCAACTGCAGGACCAGCTACTACCAAGGGGTGTGTATATAACAGAGATCTCTTATCTGTTATACATCCCTTGCTACAACCTCACGCCGCACCTCGTGTGCAAATGTGACGCCGCCGCCGTCCCAGAACCGCGCTGCGTTGCGTGCTTTGGGGCCCATCATGTCCGAGTTTATGAACAGCCAGTTCTCATCGGGTGCGCCTTCACTCCAGGCAGCTGAGGGGCTGGCAGATGCAGCAAACCAGGGGCCCTGCTTTGGATTTGCAGCAGGAAAAGGAGGTGAAGTGCTGTCAGTGCGTCAGCAAGAGGTGGAGTGTGGCAGCAGGACAACAGGTGGAGTGTGGCAGCAGGACACAATCTTGGACCCTGAAGGGCTGGCAGATGCAGCAAATCAGGGGCCCTGCATTGATCATACACCTTTTTTCAGCAGGACAACATGTGGAGTGCGTCAGCAAGAGGTGAAGTGTGGCGGCAGGACATGATAGCTACAATACTATTGCGTTCAAGTATGTTACATGACGAAATCGCTGACGCAACGCATTGCCACGTGTGGCAGTCACTTGTAACCAGAGCCGGGTGCACTTGCTGTATAGCCCCATCGTCACTCCCTGAGTGTTCAGCTGTACAAGCACTACTGCACGTAACAATGTGCTGCCGCTTTCGCTCAGAGTGGCCCACTGGACCCTCAGGATGGCCCACTGGACCGTTGTATAATTCCCAACTCCACTCAAACTGCATGACAGCTCCCATCACTGCATAAGCTGCACAGATCTGCAACTGCCATTGTTAGCTGTACTGCTGTACCAGCTGTATAACCGCCATATAAGTACTACAGCCAACTAACTGCCTACCACCACACATTGCCCTACAAGCTGACTTCACTGCTGCGCTACGCACAGCACTGCTGTGCATCTGTAGAACAATGCCACTCAATCCTTCTTGTACTGCCTCAGCCCACACGATACCACAGGCTCGCCAACTGCGACCTACTCTCTCCCCCCCAGGGGCAGGCTGAGAGCAGACTTTTTTTATGTATATTTTGCTCAAGAGAGCAGATATTGACAGAAAACACACACAAAAGAAGCTCCCACAGGGCGGCACGTACTGCACAACAGTGGTAACACACCCACAGCACACCTGCTGCATTGCACAACTGTACACAATCAACACGAAAACCCAACGGCTGTGCACAGCACTGCAGACGCCCAAATGCAGGCTCTGCAGTAACGCATGCAGGGCTTAGGGTGCAGCAGGGCGTCAGTGACACCAAAACAGTGCTGTCACGCCGCAGCACGCTACAATACAACCTCGAGCCTAGCTTTGAACTCAGTGCAAAACAAGAACAGACAGCATGATATGCATTGCCGGCCATGCATGGCTGGGAAGGTGACGCGGATCAGAGGATCATCTGCACAGCTCTTGACATTTATTGGAGAGGAGACACCAGCGTCCTTTTCGACCCACCTTTGCACCAGAATAGCCGAGTGAGAGCTTGCCGCACAGGGATGCGTCGTCAGAAATGTTGCAGTAGGCGCGCTCATCAATTGGTCCAGCAATCAACACGTTGAGCACTTGCTTGGGTGCCAGGGCAGCAACTGAGGGCGTTCTGGCAAGCCCTTTTAGGCACGAGATGCCAGCTGTTCCCATGCTGTTGTGCGTGCAGGCCTGTGCATATGCAGCAAAGCGTTATGTTATGTTATGATATGGTATGTCAACCATTGTACCACAGCAGGCGACACCAGACGTAGTCACCATGGGCACAGCCGTGTGTGCAATGCTGCAGCTGCTGGTGCGGCTGCAACTGCAGGCACACAACTTTCAACTATGGCAAGGGTGCATGAGCCTGACACACTCTCAATGGCAACACCGCTGTTGCCATGCACTCAACAGCAGCCACCTGACCTTCACCGCTCAGCGGATTGTGCCCCGCTAACAACTGATGCGCATTGCTCGGTCGAATCTGGCACTCAAGTATAATGTGTTCCTGCGTGCCCGCCATGCAGCACGTTGATAGCAGCAAGCAACAACCCTATCATCGTTTTCGCACCTGCCAGGCTTCAAGCGATGGCAGCAACAGGTAAGGGTGCTTCTCCACATCTGCACATACCTCTTGAAGTTTGAATCTGCACACACAACGAAAGCGTTGGCACACAACACATTGCTCTCCAGCCTAAGTACTGTCGCCGCACTTGCCATGGCAGGGTGCAGAAGTGCAGGACATGAGTGAGATGAAGTTGAAATGTCGGCGCAAGCATATGCGCAGCGGCCCCACCCACCAGACACTGCTATCAAGCACCTGCTATCAGGCATAGGAGCGGCTATCTAGCACCTGCTATCAAGCATAGGCGCAGCGACCCCCCCACCAGACACTGGTATCGACGCCAACCACTCCACAACCAGCAGTGTCTGTCTACTGCTCGTTGTGGAGTCTCAACAAATAGCTCAACAAATAGCAGTAGGCTGACACTGGAATCCAGCAGCGGCAACTCACTGAATGGCAGTGCCAGCGTAGAGCTTGTTTGCCACGTCCATCAAGCGCTGGGCTGCCTGCTGCATGTCCCAATCAGGCGGCAGCAGCACCCCGTTCTGCCTGAACCTGAGACCTGCAGCAGCACCGACAGCATGGCCATGGCATGACAGAGCGGTCCGCAGCAGCAGCAAAGGTGAGAGCAGTGGGTAATTGATCGGTGTGTAGGTGGCATGGGGTTGGCTGGGCTGCAGCAGGTCTGTAGCCTGACAACTTGCAAGTGACAAACAGCCGGCTAGATCTTATGGGATGGGATGTGCCACATGAACGGTTGACCCAGCTGGCTGTCCCACATGAATGATTGCTGAGCAGATGCTCACCGGATACAAGCATGTATGCACTGCAATACACGCAGTAACACGACAAGATGATTTACGTAAACCAAACGTCTGTAGCTCTCTGCTGTTGCCACCACTCACAGTGAAACACCACAGGTATTACCAGCGACTTGAATGAAGCCAGGCTTGCAGCGCTTGCTACTGTCCGAGCAGCAGGGCAATCCACAGTCCCCGGGAGCACCCCATCCAGCCCAGTTGGACTCCAGCTGCGCATACCACACAACATATCTTTAGTGTCTGCATCTGCGAGCTGCTATCAGCATGCCCCGCTGCTGCTGTTGCTGCAAGTTGCGTGGTTGTAGCTGTGCTGCTGCTGCCGGCGCGACCAGCCGGAGCAGGTGCTGCTGATCCTGTCATTTGTGACAGCAGTGCATTTGTTAGATCTGCCCCGTCACCAGCATGCAGACCGCGGTAGGAGGCAGTGACACCTGCTTGCAGCCCTGCCTGCAGCAGCAGCTGCTGCTACTGCTGCTGCTGCTGCTGCTGTTTGAGGCCCCTGCTAGCCTGTTGCTGCTGTTTGCTGCTGCTGCCAACAGCTGCGTCATGTCGCTCCGTGCTGTATTTGCTTGCTTGGTGACTGTACCAAGCATTCAGCTGCTGTAGCTGCAGTAGGGTTTGAACTTCGGCTTGCAGTTGGTCAGGGTCGACGCTCTCAAAGGAGACAGTGCCGGCGCTGCTGAACTCCCGCAGCAGCTGCAGCAGGGCTTTACTGCGAGTGAAGCGCAAGTAGCTTAGGATGTCCTCGGCAACCCTAATGAATGGCGTCAAGTCCAAACTGCTGCTGCTGCTGCTGCTGCCAGCCACCTTGCTGCTGCTGGTGACGTTGGCCTTGGCAGCAGCAGCTGTTGCTGAAAATGATCTCGCGTGATCAACCAAGGCAACAGCTGTAGCATTCGCAGTGCTGCTTGTTGCTGCTTGCGAGCCAGCTGCCTGTGCTTTTCCATCCACAAGCAGTTTGACTGTTGGGGCAAGGCTAGTGGAGCCTCCTGAGGGCAGTGCATGTGCTGCTGCATCTGTATGGTGCTGCAGCAGCCGCAGGAAGCTCCTTGTGGCATCTCCTGTGATGACATCAGCATCGTGATGGCAGCTATAGACTTCTGCTACCCAGCCTGTGACAGCATCCGTTTGCAGATTGCAGCAGCAGCAAAAGGGCAGGGACGTAGGTTGCTGACATTGCGGCATGCCGCGCTGTGTCGTAGCAGCAGCATGCATGTACTGCTGCAGTTGCTGCATGAGTTGCTTGCAGTAGCATCGGCAGCTGCTCATCCAGCGGAAACGCAGCTGTTGACAACAGAGTTCATCGCAGGTGTGCAGTGCCTTCCTTTTGCAGCCTCGTGAATAGAACTAAAGTAGCACCACTGTCATCTACATGTTGATTGCTTGGTACTGCTGCTGTTGCTGCTGCAGCTGCTCACCCTGGCGCACCTGGTGTCGGATGATGCCAACAGCTGCTTTGCTGCTGCACTGCCTGGCAGTGGCAAATGCCACTGCTGCCCTGTCCTGCTGAAGCTCGGAGGCTGCTGGTTAGGTGCACGTGCCCTGTTTTTGGCCACTGTCACGCCCACCAATGCTGCGACTCCTGCTGTACACGCCACCATGACAGTCCCCACAACCAGCCATCTCCAGCGATGCTTGCTACCTTTGCTGGCGGACTTTGGCCCTAGACACAGTATACACTGCATCAATGATCAAATGTAGGGAGCGACCCTTGCTCAGATGATTTGCTGCCGCGACATGATTTTGGGCTCAGCTCCAACCAGCTGCTTCTGCTGCAACTCAGTCTGCCCCGCAATCTTTGATAGCCGTGCACTCAGCTGACGATGTTTGTTGACATGTTCGACGATAATCAAGCAAAGTCGCGGGCTGCGCTTGTGTTCAATTGGGTCGCGAGACTGTAAAGTGCAGTCACTTGCTGCTACGGTCAGCTGTAAGGGACGGCTTTAGATTGTTCGTTGCGGTACCACGCGTAAGATGAATAACAAGCCGCCATATATTGGTGACTTTGGACCTGCTGCAAGTGTGAGATGCTCCTGCAATTGAAGAGACGCTGCCCGTGACGTAATCAGCTGGAACACCGCAGATAGGTCGCATCCTTTGAAACAGCGCTCACAGATCGCAACCAGAGCACATTTGAAAACAAGTTGAGCCAGCTAAAGCACAAGGCTCAGGCCCTTGGAGGTACGAAACATCGAAGGACAGGCAAGGCACACCTGCCTCACCAAGAACAGGCACAAAACCATACAGATAAGGTCTTGCAACGCCACAAGCGAAGGCCTCGGGTGGTCTAAGGCCAAGAGAAGCTGCATCACTGCAGCCCAGAGCCCTTGCAGGTGAGCGACAATTGAGGCAGTTGCAACCCCTGCAGCTGGCAGCAGGCTGCTACTCTTACTGTGCAGCAGCATCGCCTGCCAGCACAGTCACCATGCCAATGGTATGTACTGTACGCTGCACACAACAGTATGTACAGATGCTCATGCACATGCAAAGCTACAGTCGCTGGACCATTAAACAACACCCACCGCTGCACTTACATCATGCAAATCATGGCCCGACCCCGAGCCTGCCCGGAGCATGCTGAATTCACTGCATCAACCGCTGCACATCGCAGCAGCCCACATCCGCTGCTACTTCGAAGCTCCAGCATGCTGCGGCCGCAATGTCATGTGCTTCGCTGCTATTGTGCTGCTGCTCCGGCAGCAGCCAAGTGCATTCCTGGTGCTGCTGCTGCCTGGCTGCTTAGCCGCTTCTTTGCCGTGGTGCGCAGCGAATGATATCGTCCACGCGCAGGATCATTTCTGCTGCCTCAGTTGCGCTCAGCAGCACCTGCAGCACAACATACAGCACAGCACATATGACACATTACAATGCTACGAGAACCCGCGCAGGCCACAGCATGGGGTGCAGGCCGCACCAACTCATTGCAGCAGCTGCGAATAGTCTGGATCAAACAGCCACAAGCGAAGGCTCGGCAGCCAGCACTAGGCATCGGCCAAGACTCATGCGGCAATGCAGCTCCGGCAGGTGTCACTTCCGCTGTCAAACCACTGCTGCTTATCCCCTGGACAGGCAAACAAACCTGCCTACCGCTGCCTCATCTCAGCACTCCAATAGCATGGCAGGTTTCTGCCATAACGCCTGAACACTAAACGCACCTGATGCTTGACCTTGAAGCTCTCAAAGATGCCGAGCTCCTTCATATCACCCGCCTCCCCAGCAATGACGTCCACGCCCATGCGCGTGCTGCTTGGGTCTGCATGTGTAAAACATTGCAGGATACTCAGATTGAAAGATAATGCAGGAAAATGCAGTACTCGCATGTCTAAATGGAGCCCCTGTCACCATGGCTGAACATGCTTGAACCTCAGTCGTCTGCTTCTCCTTGCTAGTTGTTTCTAGTGTTACCTGCGCCGTGTGCCGCGCGCAGCGTCGATACGATGTCCGCACTGTCCAGGCCTGCGTTGTCTGCAATGGTGGTGGGCAACTGCCGCAGCGCGCGCGCAAACGCCTCCATGGCCAGACTCTTCTTGCCTGCAGAGCAATGTTAGCAGAGGCTGCTGGTGTGACATTCAGCGAGGAGCGATTTCAGCAAACCCCTGGGTTCCTAAACCCCCAGCACCTTCCAAACAACAACATGGGCAGACTCTTCTTGCCTGCAGAGCACAGCGATGTAAGGCTTACATTGTGAGCAGAGGAGGCTGTTGGTGTGACATTCGGCAAGGTGCGGTTCTGACAAACACAAACCATGGGGCCCTGACCCCCAGTGCCTTCCAAACACCAACAGAGAGACCTGCTGTGTCTCAGTGCTCCGCCGCAAGTTTTCCGCTGCCACAGTTGCCAGGGTACTAGAGCTGCTTGAGCAACGGACATTGAGGCAACACAAACAACACATGAACAAACTCAAGCTAGCAACATGTACAGGGCACTTGAATCAGCAATATGATAATGAATATGAATATGGATATGACCATGATGATGATGATGATGATGATGATGATGATGATGATGATGATGATGATGATGATGATGATGACGACGATGATGAATGACGATGATGATGATGATGATGATGATGATGATGATGATGATGTACACGCACCTGGTGTCTTCTTTGCCGCCTCTTCGATGGCGCGGGCCATGCGCATCTCTGGCCAGCCGCCGCCGTACAGCACGCGCGGCTCCTTCACCGTCTCGCTCAGCACGCACAGCGCGTCGTGCAGCGACCTGTCGGCCTCCTCCAAGATGTGGCTGCTGGCGCCACGCAGCACGATGGTGCAGGCCTCACCCAGCGCAACACCTGCAGGTTGCGGGCAATAGCAGTTCCACAACAACAAGCGTGAACACACCAGTCAACTTGCAGAACAAGCGGCCTCCCCTGCAGCACGATGGTGCAGGCCTCACCCAGCGCAACGCCTGCATGCGGTGGTGTGAGACAGCATGCTCAAAACAACGAGTGTCAACAAAGCAGTGAACTTGCGACATATTTTGTACTAGACTTTGGAACCTGGGAGGTTGCTTTGAAGCACACTTCCATGCAGAACAAACGACCTCCCCCGCAGCACGATGATGCAGGCCTCACCCAGCGCAACGCCTGCAGGTTGCGGGGAAGAGCAGTTCCAGAAGCAACAAGCGTGAACACACCAGTGAACTTGTGACATATCTCGATGGTATAGAATCGGGACCGCAGCACGATGGTGCAGGCCTCACCCAGCGCAACGCCTGCAGGCAGCGGTGTGTGACATCAGTTGCATGACAAGAAGCGTGAACGCACCATCGAAACTGCGACATATCTCAGTTATCATAGAATTGAGACCCCAGCACTCCAACGCGCAACGCCTGCAGGCGGCGGTGTATGACAGCAGTTCCAGGGCAACAAGCGTGAACAAATCGGTACAAATTGCGACATATCTCGATTATCACGGGACGAGACCTCAACACTCCAACGCGCGCATGCATGCTTTGTTTGCCCTAAACTTTGAGAACCAGGGAGTGTTGCTTTGAAGCACATCCATGCAGAACAAACGGCCTTCCCAGCTCTGAGTCAACCTCCGCGTTGAACAGCACACTTCAGCTGGCAAACAATCCATGCGAGACGCACGGCCGCCAGGCATGCCCTTACGCACATGGGAAGAAAAAAGCTCTTCGCAGGGACCCGCCAACCTGTACAGCCATGCGAGGCTCACTTGCTTTGTTTGCCTTGAACTTTAGACCTGTGAATGTTGCATTGCAGCACGACCGGGCTGAAATGGCCTTCTCAGCATTCAAACAGCACCAATTCAGCCATGCGAGGCTCACCTTAGAAGTGGATGAGCTTGTTCTCCAAATCATGGCCAGTTCAAGTGAATCTCAGCATTGAACAGCGCACATGAGCATTAAACAGCACACATCAACTGGCAAAGAGTCATGCGAGGCTCACCTGAGAAGTGGATGAGCTTGTCTTCCCCGATCATCGTCTCCTCGATGTTGCATTGCAGCACGTCCGTGCTAACACGGTTTTCCCAGCTTGAAGCCAATCTCAGCGTTGTACAGCACACAGCAGCTGGCAAACAAGCCATGCAAGGCTCACCTGAGAAGTGGATGAGCTTGTCTTCCCCGATCATCGTCTCCTCGATGAGCTTGCAGTGGCCCAGCTTCACCTCCCCGGGGTGGTCAAACGTGGACGCGATCTCGCCGCCCAGCACCAGCGCCAGCCGCTCAATGCCGTCAAAGTCAGCGTGCTCAATGGACATCACACCTGCGTGTATGCGGCCGTCATCAGTGATGTTATCAGTCAACAGGGGTTTGTTTGAACATGTGCGGTGCCTGGCAGCCGCTCAATGCCGTCAAAGTCGGCGTGCTCAATGGACATCACACCTGCGTGTATGCGGCCGTCATCAGTGATGTTGATCGGAGGTTATGAGTCAAATCGCGCGGTGCCTTCCAAGTGCACAACACGGGCAGTCCCGCTCAATGCCGTCAAAGTCGGTGTGCTCAATGGACATCACACCTGCGGCGATCGTCAGTTATGTTCATCAAAGGTTAGGAATCATAACTTATGATTCATAGTGTGCGGTGCCTGGCAGCTGCACAACACGGGCAGTCAAAGTCAGCGTGCTCAATGGACATCACACCTGCGTGTATGCAGCAGTAATCAGTGATGTTATCAGTCATCAGGGGTTTGTTGATACATGTGTGGTGGTGCCTGCCAGCTGCACAACACGGGCAGTCCCGCTCAATGCCGTCAAAGTCGGCGTGCTCAATGGACATCACACCTGCGGCAGCCCCATCAGTGATGTTATTCGTCATCAGGGGTTTGATTCAAAAAGTGTGGTGCCTGGCAGCTGGACAGCATGGGCAGTCGACGTCGGCGTGCTCAATGGACAGCACACCTTCGGCAGTCATCAGGGGTTTGTTGATGGTTTGGATCAGAGATGTTTTGTTCAAATATGTGCAGTGCCTGGCAGCTGGACAGCATGGGCGGTCAACGTCGGCGAGCCTCAATGAACATCACACCTACGGCAGTCATTCAGTGATCAGTGATGATGTGCAGCAGGGATTGTCATTGCAACAGTGCGGTGCCTGGCAGCTGCACAACAAGGGCAGTCAAGTCAGCGTGCTCAATGGACATCACACCTACGGCAGTCATCAGTGAATGAATAATTCACTGATGCTACGCATGGTGTGTGCACAGTGTGTGTGTGTGACACGATGAGGAAGACCTCATGCGCCTCCACAGCTACAGCATTCAACAATTTGTCAATAGGTTGACGGCTGCTGCAGGACCTGACCAGGTCCCCGGTGCTTTGTTGTGGGTGCCAGCCGGACTTTGAAAGTACATCAACAGCCACGTTCATGTTCTTCCAAAGCATAACTGGCACCAGCAACAAAGCCCTGGTGACCTGGTCAGGCCCTGCAGAGACCTCCTACCAATATAATCAGTGATGTTCATCGGGGAATTGGTTCAAACATGTGCGGTGCCTGGCAACTGCACGACATGGGCAGTCCTGCTTAACTCCTGGCGTGCTGAGCGAGCATCACCCCGGCAGGTGTGTGGCACCAGACAGCATACATATGCACCAACCCGCCCACCTTTGTCCGCAAACATCTCCGACTGCAAAGGTCTCCTTGAGGGAGATGTACATTGCACTAGGCCCCAAGGAGCTGCAGACTATCCTTCTTCAACTCTTCTGCATTGCGTGCCGCCAGCACGCACACATGCATGGCCAATGAGCCCAGTGCGCTCACCACCCACTGTGCTGCACGTGCCTTTGCGAAATCCTCCAGTCCACAGTGCATGTCACCAGCATCAACACACGCATAAGGGAGTATATAAAGGTTTACTAGGCCGCACCTGCATCTGCAAAGATCTCCTCAGGGAAGTTGTCGGCTGGCGTGCTGAGCAAGCCGTTACCCTTGCAGATATGTGGAACCGGACAGCATATGTATGCACCAACCCGCCCACCTTTGTCTGCAAACATCTCCGACTGCAAAGGTCTCCGTGGAGGAGATGTACATTGCATTAGCCCCCAAGGAACTATACACTAGGCCGCACCTGCATCTGCGAAGATCTCCTCGGGAAAGTTGTAGATGAGCTGCCTGTTAATGAAGCAGTTGATGCTGTGGTCGATGATCTTCTGGCACTTCTCACGCATCTTATTCTTCTCAGCAGCCTCAATCTCGCCAACCTAGCGGCGGCAGCAGTGGGCGCAGCAGCAGACCAGCAGCAAGATGCATGAGTTGGGCTCATGCAGTACTCAAACGTGAGATGTTCTTTTGTTCTCACCAGCCTCAATCTCGCCAACCTAGCGGCAGCAGCAGCAGTGGGCGCAGCGGCAGACCAGCAGCAAGGTGCATGAGTTGGACTCATGCAGTACTCACACCTGACATGTTTTTTTGTTCTCAGCAGCCTCAATCTCACCGACCTGGCAGCTGCGGCAGCAGCAGCAGCATATTTCACAAGAAACATGCACCTGTCACTGCAGATCCGGTCTGTTCTTACGCCGTCTACGGCTCTCAGCCAGCATCACGGCACATGCAGCGCAGGCAACCGCCATTAGCACAGCCACTGCAACTTGCGCCCAATGCCACACATGTTCACGACTGCAGTTCCAGAGAGCCCCATACACCCCAGCAGCTGAGCCTGCTACCAAGGGGAGTATATGTATAAGAGAATACTGCCCTTGCTGCCACTACTGTAGTACACGCACCTTGGCCATGCTGTCGACGCGCACGCGTGCGCCGTAGATCTTGATCTTGTCTGTGTCCATGGGCGTGTTGGCGATGAGCACCTTGGCGTCTGTGATGCGCTTGGGCTGCCCCACGCCGATCTTCTTGTCCAGGATGAAGCCCTCGTCCAGGAACGAGTCCTGTAAAGCAGGAGACCAGATGGCAATTTAAAAGGACAGACGGTAGGCAGCTTAACAACAAAGACGGCAGGCCAAAAATAAAGAAAACAGACGGCAGGCAACCAAGAGAGCAGACGGCAAGCCAGGACGAGAGACCAAACGGCAGGCAAAACAAGACAACAAAAGGCACCCCAAAACAAGAAGCAGACGGCAGCCAGCTATAAAGAGCAGACAGCAGGCAAACCAAGAATACGATACCAAACAAGGGGGACAGCAGCGGCAACACTGGCACACAACACAGCCTTGCCGTTCCCACCTTGAGCGCTTGTTTTCTGCTAATAATGTTGACTTTTGACAACAAAACAAACTAGGGGTCCGCAGCGCCAACACTAGCACACAGCGCAGCCCTGCCGTGCGCACCTTGAGCGCTCCCCCCGCCTTCTTGATGATGTGGATGGCCTCCAGGTTGCCGCTGCCCTTGAGGCGCGTGATGGCGTCAACCGCCAGCTCAGCAAAGTGGTCCTGCAGGGCGATGGTGGTGATGATGATGGTGGTGGTGATGATGATGATGATGATGACGACGGTGGTGATGGTGATGATGATGGTGATGATGGTGATGATGACAACGACGACGACAACGATGATGATGATAATGATGATGCAGCAGGTACATTGTACATTACCGACCAATATTAAAAAGGCACGCGTTGTCTGCTGTCAATATCCTGGTTGCAAGTGAGTACGCAAAGCTGTGCTGCTCTCGCATTGGCTGCTATGGAACTTCAAGCAAAGCGCTGTGCGCTTGACGGTTCTGTCTGGCAGATTTCTGATCTGAGCGCTGGTACCAACAGTATAGTACAGCAGTTGACAGCAACGCAGATCTTGTGCCGTCTGCGCCCTCACCTTGTCCGCTGTGAGGATCTTGCTGCTGAGTGTGGTACGTGCAATGTTGAGCAGGTCCTGCCTGAAGGCCTCTGGGTTTGCTGCGTTGCTGAACGCAGCTGACGCCAGCTCTGTCTTGGCCACAGCCTCTGCCTCGCGGAAGCCTGACGGTGCAAAAGCAGTAAGCAAAAAGAACAGTTGGCGCAATCCAAACTAAGAGAACAGACAGGAGGCCAAGGCAAGAACACAGACGGCAGGCCAAAACAAGAGAACAGCCAGCAGCCAAATCAGGAGAACAGAGGGCGGGCGAACAACGGCGGCAGCCCAAAACAGCTCCGTCTTGGGCACAGCCTCTGCCTTGCGGAAGCCTGACAGTGCAACAGCAGCAAGCAGTCAAGCGTGCAGGTAAGTGGGATGGGGATATCCCCGCTAGTATGCGTGACGTGCGGCACAACTGAGGCTTGGCTACGACCTCCGCCTCCCGACAGCCTGCAAACATACAGGAAGTTTGTAGCAAAAGCAAAATGAAGCAGTACAGGATGCACTGTGCTGTATACGGCAGTCAGGCATGTGTCCACTGCCTTCCTTTTGTAGATATACCAATATACAAGGAGCACGGCACCGGGTACAAAGACTGGAAGCACTGGCTTCGCTCCTGTTGCCGGCTTTGTGTGACGCTACCTTTGCAATGCACCCTCAATCCGTCAATGCGACGGAGCGCTCAAAAAGTATCAACCGGCAAACAACACGCAAGAGATCCAGACTTGAATCCTGCAGCTGGTGGCTGTTGTGGCATTTCACGTGTCTTGACAGCCTGCAAATATATAGGGTGCAAAAGCATTCCTGCAGCAGTCGCACCTGCAACGATGGTCATGGGGGGATGCACCCTGATTTAGTCTAAAAGGCAGAGCGCTCAAACAGTGCCACCTGGCAAGCAACACGCAAAAGAATTAGTCTGATCAGACTAGCTCCTGCAGCAGCCACACATGCGATGATGCTCATGGGGTGCACCTTTCGCGCACGAGCTGCTCAGGACCAACTGGCACACAACACGCAGGAGCCATTCAGACTAGTTTCTCCTGCGCAGCCGCACCTGCGATGATGGTCATGGGGTGCTCAATGTGTACCAGTACTTACACGCAGTAGAAATAAGACATTGAAACGGATGTTGAGCAGTGATAGCCATTCAGCACAAACCACAGACGCCGCACCTGCGATGATGGTCATGGGGTGCACCTTCTGCCCCACCAGCTGCTCAGCCTCGCGCAGCAGCTCTCCAGCCAGCACCACCACGCTCGTAGTGCCGTCGCCAACCTCGTCGTCCTGCACCTTGCTGATGTCTGCAGCAGCAGCAGCAGCAGCAGCAGGTCCAAAATGACAGATGTGTGCGCTGACATGCCGTCACCAACCTCGTCGTCCTGCACCTTTGCTGATGTCTGCAGCAGCAGACCAGCAGCAGCAGCAGGTTCAGATATCATATGTGTGCGCTGAGGTGCCGTCACCGACCTCGTCGTCCTGCACCTTGCTGATGTCCACCTTTGCTGCACCTTGGCCGCTGCAGGGGCCTGGTTTCACATGCAGCACTGCAGGCCTGCAGCACACTAGACAATCAACTGTGGCACCCGCAGCCTCACCTTGCAGCAGTTGATGACATCAAGTCAATTCATCAATCTTGAAAGTAACATTGATCAAATGTATCAACTTGACATGGCATCCGCGCCCTCACCTTGCAGCACCTTTGCTGCCGGGTTGTCCACGTACACCGACTTGAGAATGGTGGCGCCGTCGTTAGTGACAGTCACCTCGTGGCCACGGCCCATGCTCTGCAGGATCTTGTCCTGCAGGCAGCAGCAGCAGCAGCAGCAAAGACATAGAAGCTAAGCAACGCTCGGCCTAGTGTACAAACACTGCCGACTGGCAAACAACGAGCTCATTTGTTTCTCCAGCGCAGAACCCTTGCAAAGCATCCTCCGGCCATTGCTGTTGTGAATTCACGGCCCAGGTAGACGCGCTGTGCATGTGGGTTAGAAATGGACCAAATATGTGCTGCAGCATCTGCGCAGTCAAAGTACGATACGGTTGCTAGACGCTGCTGCTGCCCCAGTGCCGCTAGTGCTTGCTGCTCTTGCCTGCCCCTGCTCCCCTCCTAACCCTGCATGTAAGCCACTGCTGCCTATGCTGCCTGCATACGCAGCTGCAACGCACTGTTGGGGACACCAGAACCAGCAAGGATATACTACCCATACCCAGTGCCGAACTCTGCTGCGCGCTCTCTTGGCAAGAGAGACGGCGCTCTGCGCTGTTGATCTGCCCTGTATGTATATATGACATCTGCACATAGCAGCTGCTGCAACAAGAGGCAGGAAGGCTGACTCACCATGCCCTTGGGACCCAGTGTAGACTTCACTAGGTCTGCCATTGCTACTGCACCCACAAATGATGCCTGCAGGCACAGGAACAGCAGCACCAGCAGGAGAAGCGGTGAAATACAGACGCAATGATGCTGAACTTGATGCAAGTGAGGCCGGTATTGGTGACATAGCTGTGTGCTGGTTGTGCAGAGGTACTGCGAGTACATTGCGAGAGCAACATTGAATGCTGCTGCTCCCTTCCGCCGTGGTGCAAGAACCCAGCAAATGCGATGAGATGTTGCAAGTATACGCTAACTAAGCACGCAGCACGCAGCTGCGGGCATGACTTGCTATTTAGCTGCAGGATGCTATGCATCGCACCATGCGCGCGTTCTCTCCCTTTTCCTCCCTGGCGCCTTCCTGCAGCATGTTGTTATTTGGGGCCATCTGCAAAGCAATAGCAACCAAAAGCAGCTCGGAAACTTCGAAAAACTGTCAGATGGCCTAAACACAACATGCATGGGCCGGATGCGATCAAGATGTGATGGCACTGTGGGGGCTGCGCAGCGCTACTGTAGCAGCATTGCATTCTGCAGCCTGCAACAGCTGATCGTTGCCACGGCACTGCTACGCTAAATGAACGTTCAGATCAGCATCTTTCGGGCTGTTTGGGCTGCGCAAAGCCTCCCTGCTCAAAGGTCAGGCAAGTTTGCAGCAACCCAAGTCCAACCATGGCTGCTGCGCATGCAGCTGCACACAACGTGTCGATCGTAAGCTCCAACCACGCACTAGTGTCGCCATGTTGATTAGATGTTGCCTGGTGCTGGCTTGGTTTGTCCTCGGGCTGCTTGAAAATACGTTTGGCGCGTAGCAAGTACAAAGCACCGGTGACTGTTTCAAAATCAAAGTAAGTAGGTTCTGAGCAGCACTCAAGATCGTTTCTTGCAAGTCTGTGAACCCATGCTATTGGCGCCAACAGCGTGCGAACAGTGACACCTTCCAGACATGACTGTCACTACCTGACTGGGTTGCGGCTGACTTCCACTAGTATTGGTTCAATGTTTAAAGACCTGACGTTATCTAGAACGCCTGGTACCGACCTCAGGGGCCAGGCGACCATGGGCCGTGACAGCAGTCCTGACAGTGGCAATGCTGATGCAAGTAGAGTTCTTTGTTACAATGCCAAGCCAAACGCAGATGATAACGTGTTAAGCTGCCGAAGAGAGAGAAGAACCATCCAAGATGCTGACACACATGCACATGGTGAAATGTACTGATCTTGCATGCCTAACGCCTGCTGCAACAGCGCAACGTTGAATCAAAGCACTTTAAAGAACGTGAGGGTGATGGCATCAGACTCCGCCAACATTCATGCTATCATCCCCAGCAAGCGTGTGATCACAAGGATCAGCCCTGGCCAGTGGCGCACACGGCAACTGCATGGCATTCCATCACGTACGTGATCGTGCACGATCAAAATCAAAATCAATGAACCACCGTTCCAAGCCACAACCTATAACCCAACCCACCGCATACGGCCCATCCACATGTTGTCCAGAAGGACTATAGCCGCAGCTGTGAAAGCGGGAAGATCATCCATCCAGTGGACCAGCTGAAGCATGAAGAATACCACAGGGCACCGTCATATCAATCAAGTTCCTGCATGCCAAGGATCAAGCTCTGCAGAGCACACTGTGCTGTGTTCAACACCACAGCTCCACTGCTGTATGTGATCGCATGTACAAGAAAGAGTCGGAGAGAAGCAACACACATGCTACATCTACACTGCCGCATCCTTTCGTCCCACATTGCTGCAGCAGCCGAGATTCCAAGAAGCTTGAAGTGCGCATGCTGCGAGCACCAAGCACTGGCCTGAGACATAACTGCATTGTGTTGTCACAGACGCCGCCCCAGCAAGGCCAACCAACGCTCCGCACGTGCACATGCGTTGCACACAGACTTCGTGGCCACTACACACTACGTGCCGTAAGCTGAGTTGCTACAGCGCCGCCACCCACGGCACCGCACGCTGACAGATAACATGCTCTGCGCACCCCAAACACAGCAGAAGATAAATGACCAGGCAGCGGCCATCACCAGTCATCCCCAGAGCATAACCAGCCACCATATCCATAGCAAGAAGTAAGACACACGGTGGTACGCATAAGTTTATTATCTTGTGAGGCGTTGCTGGTGCAAGGAGTTGCGGTGCAGCAACTATCCGGTAAGCCACACCAAGCCAGCCAAACCCAAGCCGCACACGTGGTAAAAGTCGCCTATCAAGACCAGAGCAGTGTTTTTGTGCCCTAAATCATCGCCCTAAATCATCAGCAATCAGCCCCACGCACAAAAGGAGCCTTTTTCCCACATGCCACTCAAACCGGTACACTCAGTGCAAAAATCCGCAGAACCCAAAACATACGAACGGTTATTAGCACAGATAAGATGCCCAAACATGAGCAGCAATGATTAATGGGCTTCAACAGAGTACCGCGCTGCAGCACGTTTGCATGGCCTGCTGGACTGCCCCAGCACGTAACACACCACACACATCACAACCACCTGGCGATGGGTAACATGATGATGATGACATCACAACCACCTGGCGATGCTTAATGCACTGGAGCTGCAGCCTGCAGCTGCAAGTGCCCCTACGCTAACGTCAAGGGGCACAGCACAGCACTGCTCAACAGGCTATGAGAGCAGCAGGCTGGTGTGTACACTGCCGCCTGTATAGCGCTGGGCGCTGTAGCACGCACTGGTGCCAATATTGGGCTGCTGTACTGCACAACCAGAATATGCCAACCAAAGTGTGTTTAGGGATGCCTTTGTGCATCTGCCAGCATCTCGTGACAGGAGACAGTACAACAAGCCACTAGCAATGCACCACCAGCTCCAAATGCAGCGCACTCCATCCAGCTGCAAATGGCCAGTCAGTGGCCGCAAGAACACATGACCCCGGATGGCCAGCAAAGGGTGCCTAAGCAGTATCTAATACATGTAATGATTACATCCTGTAGCCTAGATCGCTTTGTTGTTATTGTACGCCCATGTATCCACTAACATGAAGTTACCTACGCAGGACAGAGCTGCACGTGCAAGCAGGATACCACACCCAAAGCCGCAAGGTCTGACCCAGCAGGCCAGACACATATCGGCCCCAAGCTGTTGCATTGCAGCGCCAGCTGGTGAACACAGCACTCTGAGACGTGACAGCCATTATGCAGCAGCAGTCACGCCTCTATGCAGCAATAAACCGCTACTGGCCTACAGTCAGCATGCAAGCAAGCAGGACGACAAGCCAAGCTGCCACACAGACACGTGAACAGCAGCAATCAAGTCACCACAAAGCTAGCATGCTGAAGAGCCCGTATGCTTTCCTCGTCACATGAAATGGCATCTACGTTTCGCACAGCACAACCTACACACTACTCTAGCTGCACATGGTATACATACAGCAGCAGGTGTCTGAGCCAGCATCCACAGCCACCAATGCATGCTGCGGAGGTCAGATAGACCTGCAGGAGTGGCATCGGCGCCACACCTGCTTTCATGACGTGCCTTGTCCCAACAACAAGACACACACACCACAACAGCCATAGCACACGGTACAGCCCCGCCAGGTTGAGCCAACCCCAGAAGCTCAAACGACCAGCGTTGGTGTTCTACACAACTAGCCGCACAGCGTGCAGCTGTTGCAGGATGCAACGGCACCCCAAGTTTACTAGACTGCAGGATAGTGTAACAGGATGCAACGCGCACAGTGGAGTAGTGATGCGCACCTGCATCCACACACATAAATGGGACGAGCAACTCACCCAGAACTGCCCGCTTGCAGGCTATGGCGTGTGATTGCAGCTATGCTGCATGCAGCAGGCCAGAGGAGGGCCTACCCCTGCTGCGCAGGTGAAGCACACCAAGCACGCCAAGCACCATTCTTTCTTTCCTGTAAAAGCTCCTGACTAAGTCCTGCCGTTGATCAATGTGCACATCACACACGCGCACCCCAGGTTGAACCTGCACGCCTTGCAGCGCTTCAGTACTCACAAAAACCAACCCCTGACTGTGCAATGCTTGTTTATTCAATTACGTCAGCCCGCACTAGCATGCGTTTGCTCCTTGCACAGTAGCCAACACTAACCGACAGCCAGACCACCGCAAGACTCCAGTGTCCCTAGTTGGTCAGCCGAACACTGCAGCCAACTTCGCCATAACATGTAGCAGCGTACGTGACATGCCGATGCCTGCACCATGCCTCCAAGCACAATGCCTCCAAGCACAACCTGACAGAGCATCGACACAGACAGGGATGGTGAACCAGCACCATTCTCAACTCTGTGTCCTGCCAGTGTCACAACAGCCCTAGCATTGTGCTGCCAACCACCCCCAGCCCATCACATGTACAACCCACCAGCCTTGATTCACAATCAGCCAATTCCACCTGGTGCTTTGCAGCAGCGAAAATGGATGGCCCAGCACCAAGGCACTGTTGCTAGCAATCCACCAGGATCCACCATGTTTCTAGCAATCCACCAGGACATGACATCAGCTGCTGTTCCACATGCCACGCGCTGTGTGCACTACCCGCACATCAAACAACCACAAACATACTGCCACCTTACGCAGCCAGCAATGCAGCAGCCAGCTTCCGCACCACATCTGTGTCCCAACCCATCTGGGCTTGCTCAGCCGACTGCTGCTGCTGCTGCTGTGGCTGCTGCTGCTTGTTAGACAGCGCATTTGCCAGCGACATCAGCGCAGAGACAGCATCAGATGGTGCGCCAGTCTGCACCGCATGCTGCTGCTGCAGCTGCTGCTGGAGCTGCTGCAGCTGCTCAGCTGCCGATGCAGCCTGCTGCTGGTGCTGCTGCTGCTGCTGGTAGGCATCTACCATGTCGACATCGCGGCTGGCAGCTAACATTGCTGCCTGCGTGGACACTGAGGCCCTGTTCGCACCTAGTCCTTGGTTGCCTAGCAGCACCTCAAGCTCGAGTGCTTTCACTGCATTGCCAGCTGCATCAGCTGTTGATGGCGACACTGGTGCTGCTGCTGCAGCAGCCTGGCGCTGCGCAGAGAACAGCTCCCGCTGCTGCCGCAGCTGCTGCTGCAGCATCATCAGCTGCTGCTCCTGCCGCGCCAGTCTGGTCAACACAGAGTCAACGCCAGACTCCCGACTGCCGAGCACAGCAGGCGCGGATGCCGCTGCTGCAGCAGCCGCTGCTGCTGTGCCAGCTGTCCTCTGTGCATGTGCCTCTAGCAGAGCCTGCAGTGCAGAGCCGGTGATCCCGCTGCTGCTGCCAGTCAGTGTGCTGTACTCAGGCTCTGCTGCATGCTGTTCAGGTGCAGGAGCAGACAGAGCTGGCCCCTGGAGGTGCTTCGGGGCTGCCATCTGCTGCGACACGCTGCTGCCGCTGGACCACAGCATCAGCGGCTTCTTGCGCTGCTTCTTGAACACCTGCTGGGGCTTAGCAAACCCTGCAGGTGACCCTGTAGGCTCGCTGCGTGCGCTCTTGTTGGCGTTGCTGAAGTGCCTGCGCAGCGCGGTGCTGGTTGCCGAGCGGCGCTTGAAGATCAGCTGCTGCGCCTGGTTGGCGGCGCTGCCGCCGCGCGGTGTGGTCGCAGCAGCAGCGCCGTTGGCGGCTGCGACTGCTGCAGCTGCCGCTGCTGCGCCGCTGTGCTGCTGCTGCACAGCTGCAAAGCCTGCCGCATCCGCGGTCTCCTGGCGCAGGCAGTGGTTGGACTGCATGGATTGCGCTGTGTCGTGGCGCATCAAGCCAAGGCTGATTGCACCTTCCAGAGCACTGTCCTGCCGCTGCATCTGACCCTGCTGGTTCTGCTGCTGCAGCATCGCCCAAGCCATCGCAACTGTCAGCGGTTGATCACCGCTGCCAGCAGTTGGAGACACTGGTGCCAGAGTAGCCTGCTGCTGCTGCTGCTGCACATGACTGGCTGCTGTCGCCTCTGCTGCTGCTGTCTCTACTGGCGATGGTGCAGGTGCTGCGCCGTTGCCTGCTGCTGCAGCTATTGCCAGTGCTTTGGCCAGCGGTGCATGCTGCATGAGCTTCTGCTTGAGTAGCTTGAGGCCAGCTGCCCTGTCTGTACTGCCTGGCGCAGTGCGGGACACAGCGATGGCGGTTGACAGCACACGAGGGTGCAGGTCAGCCAGCGAGCATGTGCTCTCATCTGCCTGCTCTAGCGCCATGGCTGCTGATGCTGATGCATCGTTGCTGTTGTGGTCAGCATAGCTGTGTGGGACAGGGGCTGCAGCCTGCTGCTGCTGCTGCTGCTGCTGCTGCTGCTGCTGCTGCTGGCGCTTCAGCAGGTCACTGAGCTGCTGCTGTACGCATGCCTTGCCAGCATCAGTAGCCAAAAGTGCTGCAAGCTGTGCTGTTTGGCGCTGTGCCTTGATTGTAGCATCTTCCTCCTGAGGCTGCATCGGCTGCAGCTGCTGCTGCTGCAGGAATGCCCTGCCACCCTCAGTGGACAACAGCGCTGCCAGGCGTGCGTTTGTCGCGCTGCGGGCCTGTGCAGCAGTGGCTGCACCTGTGGATGCTACAAGAGCAATACAGCAGAGCATGAGGGTGTGGGAAGGCTAGCAGAAAGTGGCCGGTTCAGCATCTGCATGGGCTGTGCAGTCAATACAAACTTTTAGGTGACACACCAGCCAGCTGCACGACACACGGCTGCAACAACAGACATGGAGCTATGAATCAAGCAGAGCTGAAGTTCCCAGCGGTGTCCACATGAGCTGGCAGAGGTGGCAGAGCCAAAGACAGGGACCAAGACGGTGTGCGGTATGATGTTCGATGTGTGCAGCAGCATGCACCGTAGCAAAAGCAGATGAATCGTTGATATCATCACCTGTGTCTGTGCTAATGAAAGCTTTGTGTTGGTGCGAGCTGGGAGTGCAGGCTCTGGCCAACGAGCCGTGAGTGGGGGGCTGTTTGAATACTGCAGGTCAATGTATGAAGTTCATCAAGTCTACAAAGTCCTAATAACACTCACTGGGGCACAGCAGCTCTCCTGTAGAACAGGACTCGCTGACCGTGAGGCTTCCCATGGGTCCGTGTCACTGTTGATAGCTTGAACAACCTGCATGCAGACATCATCAACGATTATACCAGATCTTCAGAAAGGAACAATTGGAAGGCTCGGGGCAGGTCCGTGCCTGGTTCGCCAAAGTCGTCGACTGCCAGGCAGCCTACAAGCAGCGCCTGGCCTTGCAAAACCAAAGAACAGCTTTAATCCAAGCGGTAAGCCTTATAAATCTGCCCTTGATGGCCAGAAGCTGGCCTGCGGAGTGCCCGTACCTGGCAAAGCTACGTGGGAGCTCAGCTGGCAGTCTCGCCTTTTCTTTGCCGCTCTCCAAGACGCCTTAGCGTGAACTATGACCTGGGCTGCCGGTACGTGAAGGTGCGCTGATCGCGTTTATATACACTTCTTTGGTGATGAGTGTCAGCCTATAAGCAGTGGTAAAAACAATCGAGAACCGTCAGTGATTGCAACTAGTCTGATGCCCGTCGTTGACCCTGTGCTGTGAAAGCATGGGTGAGTTCGCCCACGGCAAGTGACAGGATTCACGCTGCTGTTCGCAGTGCTCGTCACCACGCGCAGCATTCCTGTCGCTGCCGGAGGAAGAGCATAAAGATCGTATAATAAAGGTTTCAGCAGTTTCAATCACAAAACTTGAGCCTGGTCTCCCTTATCTCACTGCTGCCTCAACCACTTCAGACATGTAGGCTCGGGTGGTGCAAGGTTCGCTACGGCAGTGCAGACAACTAGACAGAATCACCGCTACCATATAGGTGTTGTCGATGGCATTCGCTGGAGAGGGTGCTCGAACACACTCTGCACAGCACAACAGTGAGGCATGACGCACCGTGCACAGGGTGTGCAGTGCATAAGAACGGACATATACATTTGAAGATGTAGCAGCACTCTAGCAGAAACGCATGCAGAGTCACCCTACCCCTGCATGCAAGGCTGCTTGTACATGTGCTGGGCACACTGTGACATGGCTTGTCAAAGAACGCCGTCATAATTCAGATTTCAACCATATCATGCAGCCACCAGGAGCCTTAACAGGAGCGCCAGTTATCAACTTGATTTAAGTGAAGACATTCAGACCCAGCCGGTGACTTGCACCAGCGCATCATCATGATGCATCGTAGCCTGGTGCCGCACAGTCAGAAAAGGAACCAACCAGTCACTGCATGGCAAGTTCTATCACCATAATCATCATCCAGTCATGCTCTATGACAGTAATGCACCAGTAGAAGCCAAAAGGCGGCCCCGCAGGCTGCAGACAAGCGAGGTGATGAGTATGAGGTGTACAGTATCACACACTGGGAGTCCCTCAGTACCTCTTAGATAACATCTCGAAAAGCTCAAAGCCATGCATTGGCTCGAGCTGTCATATAGCTTGCACAACGCAATTTGCCCTTGACACACAGCCAATGGCCAGCGCCATAAGTAGCCAGTCGTGGTGGAGGTTTTTTTGCTCGTTGCTGCAACAGCCCTTTTGATGCCGCACCCTTTTCGTGCCGTCACAAGCACCGCACTCGCGCCATGAAGCTGGTAACGCCAACGGGCTAACTGCTGGCGCTGCTGCTGCTTGTGAGCTGCGCTGGCTGCATGCTGCTGCCCCTGCTGGCATCAATCGCTGCCATCAGCGCATCCACATCTGTGTACTTCAAGATGCCGGAGTCATTGTGCCTGAAGATGACGTCTGTGCCCTTGAAGACCAGCGAGCCGCCTTGCTGCACCAGAAGCTTGGTGTCTGCTGGGCTCAGCTCACCCCCTGCGCACAGCACCAGCACCAGCATCGCCGTGCGACACAGTTTGAACATCAGAACCACCAGCAGCAGCAGCAGCACCAGCAGCACGTGTCGCAGCCCCTTGTACCCAGGCATAAGCATGTCATCATTGGCAGACACGTGCAGTTCCCCAAACAAAACGCATACGGATGCATTGAATGGGCCCGCATCATGCAATGGACGTGTGCTCTGTTCTGCGCAACTGATAGGCCCAACTTGCACAACGCAGAACCACATACCATCAGCATCAACAAGGCCTGACATGCAGACATGAGTCATCACTAACTGCCGCCTGTGTGTCCTCACATTTTGGCAGGATGCCGATCATGTTGAACAGCCGCAGCGTAGCAAGCTCAAAGGGCCGCTGGTAGTTTGTACCCAGGATGTCAAACGGCGTGGCTGAGTTGAAGACTGGCTTGGCTGACCTGTCACCTACGTAACCGCGAATAACCTGCAGTGCACGCGCCAGCAAGCAGAGCATATACGACTTTCTGTTAGGCATTACGTCAGCGGGTGAGCAGGAAGCGTGTGCGCTATCTGGCCGCCATCGGGCAAAGCGGCGGGCATGCAGCAGCAGCAGCCGCTTAGCCAGCTCATGCAAGCACAGAAAGCTTCAGCAGCACTGACCTCGCACAACTGCGTCATCTTGTCATGTCACACATTGCTTGCATGTCACAGCGGCGGTTGCTTGCTTGCATGCGTGCACTGCATGTGCTGCACATTGGAGGGGGGAAAACTACCGTGTATTGCATGCCAATGCCAGGTCCTTGCACATACTGCCACATCTCGCCTCTGCGTGTTTTCTGCTGTAGTGCTGCTGCATTTTTGCATCTCACCTCCTGTAGTGTGCCCGGTGATCCAATGCCTGCAAGCATCGGCAGCAGCTTGAGGTAGGGGTTGATGTCACCCCCTGGTGCAAAGCCAGGGGAGAAGCCAAGCGCGCTGTAGCAGGCGCCTGTTGGGTCGGCATACAGGCCATCTAGGGGGAAGTCCAATGTGGACGAGAAGATGCGGGCGCTCTCTGGACTGCCGAGACCCACTGTAATCACCTGTGCAGCAGCAGCAGCGGCGGCAGCGGCAGCAGCAGCGGCAAATTAATGTTGGAACCAGCACATCACGACCCGTAATAACGTGTAGCATTGCTATGTCCATCGCGACGGATACTGGCAGATGCAGAGCGCGTTCAGAATAAGCGGCTATCGTTATTTATTCCCACCGCAATGACTGGCTGCTGCAAAGCGCCAGCAGAACGGGCAGCATGACCCCTGCTTCAAGGGTTGCGGCAGCACTGTCTATCAAGACGCATGATCCCACTCTGCGCTGCTGTTGTGACTATGTGAGCCACTGCAGCTGCAACATACCAGCACAGCGTGCAACTGGGGTTCCATCTGCTTACCTGCAGGCCTTGCTCCCGCAGCTGTGGCAGCACCTTCTGGTTAAGCTTCTGTGCATACTCCCAGCTGCTGAGGTCAGCAAAGTGGGTAAGGAAAGGGATGACAACACGGGTGTCCGGGCCCGGCTGCAGATGAATGGCAGTAGCATCACAGCAAGAGCAAGTCCCCTCGGAGGGCGCATTCGACCAGCCAGAGCATGAACAGACGCAGGCGCAGTTCCTGGTGCTGCTGCTCTACGTTGCTGCTGCAGCTGGTGGCATGTACACGTTTGCTGCTGCTTGCTGGTACAGGCGATGAATTGCATTGGTCTCTTACATCTGCAGGAGGACAGCTTGGGGCTGGCAAAACATCATCATGTCGGTGCGGGGGTACACATGTGCAGCAGCAGTCATGTGGCTACCGCCTGTTGCAGTGCACACACAACTGGCTACTAATATGGCTACCAGGCTCGTATATAAAAGCGGCGGTAGCCAAATTTTGTAGTCAAGTTGGCTACCATTCTGCTATGGTACACAAACAAAGGCCTGTCACACCTGCCAGAGGGACAGCAGCTCCACCTCAAAGCCATCTACAGCGCTCAGCACCTGTGCCACCATAGCGAGACATACAGCTACAGTGAGCTCAGCGCTGCGTGCGTGCGTGCGTGCGTGTCAGAGGTGCAACGCAGCGTGACTGAGGCTGGTATTCAAGCACAAGAGCTGCTGGCAAAGCATGCTGCTGACTTTGATTGTGCTTGTCTGGTTTCATATCAACAGTTGAGAGTGCCACCTGCTCTAGGCTGATGCAGACAGGTTGTCAGCTTCACGTACCTTGACACCCTTCAGCGCCGCATACTCAGCACTGGGCTGCTGCTGGGCCCTGACTGCAGTGCATAGCTGCCTGGAACTCGCCGTGGCTGCTACGGGACGCTGCTTAGGACCGCACAGCCGTTGCAGCTGCATCCCTGTGTTGCTGCTCTTTGTGTGGTGTGGGTGTGTGAGTAGGTGAGTCTGAACGGGAGTACCTGACAGTGCTCGGCTCCAGAGTGTGGGCGAAACTCAGCAAAATGAAGATTGCAAGGCGCTTAATGCTGGTGGGGAGCCTCAGGAGGAACGAAACAGGCTGTGGGGGAAGAGAGCGGGACAGTGACAGTCACTTCGTGCTTGGCTCACACCGCTACGGGCTTCACGGTTGCATGTAGTTCTTCAAGTTGCGTTCCAGAGATGCATGTGCGCTTTGAGTCGTGATCGTGCTGCGTCCACACCCTTGTTGTTGCACAGGGTGGTCTACGCGCGTCCCACAGCGCTCATTGGCACCAGCTGCATACCGTAGGCGACTTCCGACACCTGCAAGCATGCTGAACACACGTATTGCGGGATCGCACCAAGGGGGCCTCAACCGGTGGTCATCACGCAGCACAGCAGCTCTGTCAGGTATGCAAACGCTGCAAATACTGCTGCTTATGCCACATACAGCACAGGTTAACCCGACTGCAGCTCACCCAGCCACGCAGGGTGCTGCTGCTGACTGTGCTGCTGCTGACCTGCTTTAACTTCCTTGGTGATACGCCGCTCCTGCAGCCAAGCAATGCCGCTGCAGCCAAGCGCACCTCGCATCTGTACGCACAGTGGCAACACGGGCTGCAGCATCCACTGTGCCCGATCAAACGGCAGCAGCTGCAGCACCTGCGCCAACGCCAAGCAGCAGCGACCCACCAGCAGCTACAGCAGCGCCAAAGACAGCATCAACCACAAGGCAGCGGCGGAGGCGTCAGCAGCAGACATCAGACGCAGATCAAAGCACCGGCCCGCGCTCAGCTGCGCCGGCTCGTGAGAAGCCGAAAGAGAAGCCAAAGCCTTACCTGGTGCGGGTGGCGGGCCGCACTTCGCAAGTTGGCCCTGCTGCTGGTGCGGTTGTCAAGCGGCTGAGAACTGAGGTGAGCATCGCAGTATAAAGGAGTGCAGGACACCAGAATGCAGATACCGCAGCAAAGTACAGTACTCACATGTCTAGATGGGGCCCCCGCCACCACGGCTGAACACGCTGAAATCATACAGCTGTGCAACCGCAGTGTTCCTGGCAAACCGGCATGTTTGCTTGCCAGATACTGCAGCAGCTGGCTGTGCTTGATGTAGCACAGTGCAGCAGCAGCAGGTCGCCTGTAGCAAGCCGTTGCCATTGACGTGAAGCAAGGAGGTGTGCAGCGTTCATATGCTGCTGTTGATCAGCTTGCAGGATGTGGTGCGCATAGTTGCCATTCATGCTGCGCCTTTGAATCATGTTGAGCACAGGCACAGTCGCCTAATGCTCTGGAGCTCTCATGCTTGCTGCACATCTCTTGCAGGACATGGTGCGTGTTGCAGCTATCGACGCTGAGTCACTGCCTAAGGCACTCATCGTGCTGACAGCAGCAAACAACATGGCGCAGCAGAACAGCGGCCACATGTTGGTGTTTCAACCCACCGCCATCAGCACTGAAGCAGCAGCAGAGCCGCCGCGCGTGCCTGTGGGGTCGATGGTTATGTACACCACGCAGATCATGGCAGGTGAAATGTCATTTGTAACGCATCATATGTTATAACTCAAATTTGTAACAGGTTTGGTATGTTACACACACAGACATCGTAGCATGATGCTACTGCTTCAATCACTTACATGTATGCAGCCAGCGGTATGCGATGCAAGCATACGGCTGCACATGCAGACACGTGCACAGCTTGGCACCTCTGCGCATTCATGCCGCCAGCACATGTTATAACAGCTGTCATAACACCCTATCTGCTCACCCATCTTCTTCTGCTATCTGCTCACTCTGCTTCATCTCAAGTCTGCTGCTGCCACTTGTTACAACCTCACACTGTCAGGTGAGGTGATGACGTTCAATACGCTGCGAGTGACAGCAAGCACAGATCCCAAGGCCCTCTCCAAAGCCATCATCGCACGACTAGCCCTCAACAGCCACACTGTCATGGAATGTTACGGCACGCAGGCGCTTGCAGGAGCGGTACAGGTAAGCAGGATGGTAGCTGTTGGAAGCAGCAGACTCATAGGCCGAGAGTGGAGTGAGTGCTTACAGCAGCATTGCAGGTGTGCACCCAGCCGCCTTACCGTCACGCAGCATTGTGATACACGAGGATTTGCTGGCCTAACAACAGCAATGCTGCAAAGCACACTACAGATGAGCTTGATGACTGTGTCAGTGTGTTTGACAACAAGGCAATTGACAAAGCGAGGCTGTCCTTGTGCTTGCCACTTGCCGCTGCAGGCAATCGCACAAGCACGCAAGGGCTTGCTGGTGCGTGCACAGGACTGCGCATGCATCATCGCGACCTCGCGCATGGCTGTCGGCACTGACAATGCTGCAGCTGCAGCAGAGGAGGGCGCAGCAGCAGCAGCTGCAGATGCCAGCAGCAGCAGCAGCAAGTATCCGGCAACATGCCACCGGCTGGTACTACTGGAGTGTGAGCCGAGGAACCCACGTGCACTGCTGGTGAGATGTGAAAGCTGCTACAAGCCATACTTTAATCGTGTACAAAGTGGCAGAGTTCACCATAGCTGTGTACATGTTAGAAGTGCACACAGCACCATGCTTGTGTCTTGCAACTTCTGTTGTTTAAAGGCACTAATTCTGCGTAAGTCCTGCTTGAAGATTATGTTCCTGCCGAAGCATTCAGCACAAGCTCTGTAGTACTGCTGCTGCTGGTTTGCTGACGGTGTGTACTGCTTTGCCTGCTGTGGTGCCTGCAGATGCGGTCAACAGTTGGCGTGAGTGACCGTGCAGCTCCAGGAGCAGCAGCAGCGGCAGCCCCAGCAGCCGCAGCCCCAGCAGCCGCAGCCCCAGCAGCCGCAGCCCCAGCAGCAGTGGAGGCAGCTCAGTAACGTGCACGCAGCTAGCTGTTGGTCAAATTACGTGCTGCTCTTCAGGCGTGGTGAAATCAACGAGGTGTGGCTCGGCAGTGCTGGCTGTGCTAGCGGCCTCAGACCAGAGCTCATGGTGCAGCACTGAACTCAATTCGACCGTTGAACTCAGTGAGTTCAGTGTTGTTCCTGCACCTCGCTAAGCCTCAGCGACGGAGCTGGCTGTCACAGGTTGCTACAGGGTTTCGTGCTGGTTGCTGGTCAGCATGGCTGAAGTACAAAACTGCATTGATTCCTTTGCAGCATTCCTTCATGGGCGCAACATGTGTGTGCAGTTGCCGGTACCGTACTGTGCTGAAGTTGCTGCTTTTGTTGCGCTGCACGATCCTGCTTCAGTCCTGGCTCATCAGGCTCCTGGCATGTGATTGCAGTGCAGCCACTGGCATGTGACTGCAGTGCAGCCATGGCATGGCTGCTGCACTGACTGCCTTCAATATATTTGACAGTTGCACCGTGTCTGGGCATTTTAGCTTGTGTTGTGCTGTGTACACACTGATCAGCTGCAAACTATGTACTGCAGCGCTGCAACACAAAGAAAATTCCCTGAAGTTCCTCTGGCAGTGTGAGACTGACTGCGCCATGCCGCATGGCCACTGCGGCATTCAATGCCGATGATTGGCATTGGTCGGCTGTTGGCTGCTGAGTAGTTGATGAGAGCACATCCTCAAGGTTATGTTACCCGAGAAGACAGGGTACGCTGCAGGGTGCGCTGGGCACCCTGTGTAGTACACTGAGAACACAGCAAGACTCTTGAGCGGAGCCGCTGAGGCATGCGTGGCACGCATGGCGTGCCAACACTGCATCCTGCTCCTGAGATGCCCTGATAGTGAGGTTGCTGCAGCAATGCTGAGCAAGATCACTTACTGGTATATAGAGACATGTGTTGTTATTATGTAATGTACAAGTGACTCACTTGTCTGCGAGTCACAGCTGAGCCCAACAAATGCATAAAACAGCCACCAACACGGGCTGAGAGGAACAGCTGCCCTCCGGCAAGCTTGAGATAACTTCAAGCTGTGAGGAGGGAATACGCACGATGTGGCATGTGTTGCGCGCCGTGCAGTGCACACAATGCTGCATGTGAGGCTGCGCGCAAACCGTGAACAGCATGTAATCCTTGAACCAAGGTGCTGGCGGCGTACAACTCACGCCAGTCTGCAGGAACACCACATTCTGAAGCCCACGGCCACTGTATACGATCATCGTGTCTGGGCCAGATCTAAACAACAACCATAGAGCTACATAATGTGCGTGGGTAGTATCACAGCGCTGACAGGAAGGAACACGTGAAGTGTTGGGTTTGAGCAAAGCCACTGGCAGCTACTGCTGCGATGGTGATGCAGACACTATGCTCGATATGTATATCCATCCACCCACTCAACACCCATACCTAAACAACTCCATGTCATGCCGCATGGCACGGTGCCAGCACTTCAAAGCAAACTGATATAACACCTGAAGATGCGTGTAACACACTGCCACAGCGGGCTCTGGCTGTAAACTCTGCAACAGTTTAATGAGGCTTTTAAAGCACATGATCCACCCCTTGATTTAGCACTGGAAGCAGTGGCGATCGCAGATGCATGGTGTGAAATAGTGAGCAACGTGCATGCATTGTAGCTCAACCTCAATTAGGTGTAAGTACTATGCTTTGTTGCTTGGCAAACGGCACAAGCACATCAGCAGCAGTACACAGAACAAGTCTACTCCTTGACAAAACACAACCAGTCAACACAGGTTATGTAGAATATCTGCTCAATGGCTCTGCTTCTTTGCAGAGACTTGCACACACAGAATGCGCCCAACACAAACAATATTAATGATAACAACTCCAAACATGTGACGCTCAGAGACTGTATGCAACATGTGACATGCAATATGTGCCGAGCTGACCCCTGTAACCCCCAACAAGGTGCATGGCTCGACAACAGCTGCAGCTTGATAGTAGTGAAATGCAGTAGTACGCACGCTCATTCATGTAAACTGGAGCAGTCAACGCAGATGCACTCTGATGCAGTCTGATAGCAACTCAAGCCCACTAGCTGGTCAATTTGAATGCACACGGGCGGCCGAAATCTTGCGCCAAGATGTGCGACACGGCCCAGCAGGCGGATTGTAAGTGTGTACTGGCACACTGACACGAAGCTGGCGCGAGTCTTATGATCAGCAAACACGCAAGAGTCTGATAAACAGCAGAAATTGAACACAGTCAGCAACAGACGCAACTAGCATGTACAACTGCAAGACCAACAGCTGGCCAGATGGACACTTCCCTGCTGCTGAAATCCTTGCAGCATCCACCGGCACTGCAGTACAGGCAATCAAGAGCCGCATACAGCACACAGATGATACCACCAATGCAGCAGGCTGACTGAACCCCCAAAGCACAGCCAACCTGACGATGTTCGCGCACTCAACAGCGGATGCTGGTGCATGAGCTGATCATGAGTGAAACCACGGACAAGGAAGCTCAAGGAAGCGGCTGAACCCACACTGCACAATAGCAAAGGCACAGTGCAGAATCAACACAGGCACTCTGCTTTTCTGTCAGTCGCAGGCTTGCAGTAACACACATGGAACTGTCTGCAAACATTGCCTTTACTGGTACGATCCTCCGGTCAGATTTTGTCAAAGCCTCCGAACTGGAGGGCGGTAAGCGGCCAATCAGCTGTCAACCAGACACACACATGACTCCCAGCAAGTATTGCCTGTGTGGTCTGTTGAAGCGCAGCCATACCTCAGCCACTGTCGTCCAAAAGACACGCTAGTAACAGTCTTGCGTGCGCTGTCTTCCAAAGAAGCAGCATGCTGACTATATATGCATAGCTCAGGATACAGGATGATGTATGTGTGAAAAGCAACACAGTTGGGTACTCCATGTGTGGTGGGTAAGCACCGCACAAGACACCAACGACCGATGAAGGTAGCAGGCGACCACTGACAGTGCTGCTGACGCATCCTCTGTCTTACCTGCGCATACAGCTCACTGACACAGACGCTCAAAGCGAAGCGCAACATACTCTCAATCAGCTGCACATGGAAATCACTGACACTGTGAAGACTGAACACAACAGATCATGTGACAGTCGAGCTTATAATGAGAACCAGTGTGCCATCACGCTTCGATATTACAGCTGTACACATCTGCAGCTGGCAACAGCAGCATGGTGGCTCATCTCACACCACCATTGCCAGCAGCTAACCACCGCAGGTAATGCTGCTGACACAGCCTCTGTACTCAGACAGCACGCCAGGCATCACCAGCTGAGCATACAGGCCACAAGCACAGACGCGTGAGAAACAGCAATGCTGGAGCAGGCTCTTTGAGCAGGCGCGAATTGGCGCAGGATACAATAGTGACGGCCGCAGCAACAGATCATGTAACGGTCTAGATCATGTGAAGCGTCCTGTGGCATCACAACATATAGCCCGCAGCAGGCCAATGTGAGCAGCTCTCACAACCCTGGCAAGCGGACAATGAGCAACGCAACTCTCTATTTTATATCAACGAACTGGAAACCACGAGCTGCGGGCATGCAAGGTACGGGCCGTGAGGTCGCACGACATGATCAATCATCCCCAAGTGAATGCACTAGGCGCAACAAACAGATCAAAGCAGGGCAACCTCACACAGGCGCCTGAAAGTAAACACCATCCGTCATCCTCCAATCACAGTAGATGATCTGTGCTTTGGCGGAAACAGGAGAACCCTCAGAGAACATGCATCCTTTGTGTCTGAGTCTGTACAGACAGAGACACCCCCTGCACGCCATTGATGCATAACACCACCGCTGCTGTAGTCCAGGGCAGGTAACAATGCGAAACTGCAGGGACTGCAACAACCATGTCCCACTGATAAAGCGTGCACTTAGAAGCAACGGTTTCATGGTGCTCCCACATGCGCTGTCACAAACAGATCAGAATCGATTACGCAACAAGGTTGACGCACCACACAGCACAGCAGCTGTGCACAAGCGGTGATGGCCACACGATGATATTCTGAATCATAGCACGGATCCTGTAAAGCGAGATTCCGGTTGAACCCAAAAGCAGCACAAGACGAAAGGCAGCACCACAGCCCCCGTGGGCATGCTGCAATAGCAGCGCTCATCTCGAGCATAGGATGTGCTGCGATGCAAGATAGAGCGTACACAAGCAACAAAGCAATCCCTGCAACAGAGCTCACACTGTATACACCAGCGCCAGTCATCTGTCAATTCCTGCAAAATATATCTCACTCCCAGCTGCTAGCCACCTCCTCCTGAGCATCTGCCCCTTGCTGCGCAAAGTGCTTAGCATCCTGACTGTACTGCTGCTGCTGCTGCTGGGCATGCAGCAGCGGCATGTTGACACCTCCCTGCAGCTCAACCGGCAGCAGCTGTGGCAGCACCAGCTGACCAACGTAGCTACTGCAAGCGCTGTCTGCAGTGCTCGGGTCACAGTACTCTTCTGCTGCTGCTGCTGCTGCTGCGACTGGTGGAACCTTGGCAGCTGCTGCTACTGCTGCGTGTGGCGGCAGTGCCATGCCTGCTGCAGCACCCACCCAGGGCAGCTGCACCTGCTGCACCTGCTGCTCCTGCCTCTGCTGCTGCTTGATGGTGACAAGATTGAGGGTGAGGCGGACTTTCTTGATTGTGGCCGCCATCAGCTGCTCTGCGCGCGACAGTGCTTGCTCTGTTGCTGCGACTTCGGGGCACATGTCACACAGCAGGCTGGCCTGCTGCAGAGCCTCCATGGTGGATCCCAGGGAGCGCACACAAAGCTCCATGGCTCGCCCCATTGCGTTTGCTGGGCAGGCCTGTTGAAACGGACGATGCACCAGCAGGTACATGAGGTCAACGTGCAACGTGGTTTGTCGATGTACTGCATGCTGAAGCCTGTGCTGAGCACACCATGCCAGCTGGCTTGGCAGAGTTGTGCGTGCTGTGTAGCACGCAAACACGCATTGCAGAGCTCTCACGCAGCATACAGAAGCTAGGCCAAGCCTGCCATGAATTGCCTTGTGGGAACTCACCAGTTGAGGGTTTGCTGGAAGGTGCGACTCCTGCACCAGAGCAGGCTGCTGTGGTGTTGGGCGGTTGTTTGCAGGCATCATGGCCCACGCAGGCCGGTACTGCTGCTGAAGCATGCGTGCTGCAGCCATGTCCATTCGTTCCTGCTGTGCAGGGGGGCAACCTGCACGTGGCATCACCAGGCTGCCTGGCTGTGACTCCCTGCTTGGGTAGGGTTCGCAACGCCTGGCGCAGACGCTCGTTCTGCGCGTGACGCAGCCGCTTGCATAATGCTCACTACAATCGTCCATGTCTGCGACGGCGAAAGAGTCTGGGTTAGGAAAGCCCGGCCTTTGAGCGCATCCCGGCTGAGCATCTATGCACCTGGGCTCGAGCCTACCTGATCTATTTCACAAAGTATCTATGTTTACTTTAGTGCCGTATGCGCGTGGCTGATCGACTACGCATGCTCCGGCTAGTGTTTTGGGCCTCTGAGTAAGTGCTGTGAAAGCCACCAACACGGCGCTCTAATCGTACAGGTTCACAATGGACAACTAAATGTGTGGCAAGTATGTGACGGTATTACTGCTACAGCTTGCGCAGCCATCAGGTAGCCATCAATACGTCCGTGCATAACATCGTACAGCGTAGCACCTTAGGCGAACCAGACAATGATGCTGAAACGTAAGAGCTCTAGATTGGGCAGCAAGTTAACGATGTTCAGTGTTCTGCATCGTGGCCGGCAGCGATGACGCACCAGATTCCTGCCGAAGATATATATAAACGAGGTTCGCTATACGCCCATTGACAGCCGAACGACCGCATAACCCAGCCAGAGTGGTTTAATGAGACGAATATAGAAGTAATTTACGACTGACAATTCGTCGTGGGTTCAGTGCAGCGCCTTCACAGGAGGAGCTTGCGCGGTTGCGAACAGGGTATCAGCTGCGATACCACTCAAGAACAGTAGTTGCGCACAAAACAGTACCTTGTTTCAGAGATAACTCTGCTGCTGCCATTTTGCTGAAGTAATGCAAAGTGTTGCAAGGTGTTGCTGGGAAGTTCGTAAACACTCGGCCAGAGCATCGCCAGCAACGCACCCATTCTGATAAAACTCGTACCAATCAACTTTCATAGCAGTAAAAAGCCCAAATATTTGCACGATGCAGGCTGCGTGTAGTCTGTTTCGGCCGGCAGGAAGTCAACCCCCGCAGGCAGCTGACACCCGGTGACCGTGTGGTGACCACACTCCACGCGTTTCTTGGTGGCGAGTGAGCATCACTGTCGTTCAGGCAAATGGACCTTCTGTCCAGAGGGACACCAAGCAGCGCATGTACAGGCTTGCTGAGCTCAGAGCAAGCTGCTGCACCTGTGACTCATCATGGCGTGGCCACTGCTGCTTCTATGCACCAGGTCACCTGGTACAGTGCTGCTGCCCAGTTGCAGGACTGCCTCCTGGGAGTCGTAGCCGCACTCCTGGTGAATGCGCATGCAATCAAGCATCTGCAACACGTGAACACTGTTCACCAGTGGTGCAACTGCAGGAGAACATGGTGCAACTGCAGCCCGGCTGAGGCTCAGCTGCACTCTCAACTGACAAGACAGAAGTACGCTTCAAGTTGTGTGATTGTATTTAAGTTTTGTGCTGCTGGCAGCCTCTACATTGGCGCGCATTGTCATGGTATGACAGCTTGTCAAAGTATGAGCATCATCATCAAATTACCAGATCAAGCCATAGCATCAACGCCATCGGCCCCGCGTCCCCCGGGGGCGGAAGAAAGAGGGAGCACCGCTCCATTATGTTTGCAACTATTACGCACATCCCAAGCTTTCACAAGATACGCAGCAATGCTCCTAGACACCAGTGGCAAACCCCCTTGCTACCCCAAACATCATCCCTTAGAGATTGGAGACCCAGAAAAGTCTCTCTCTCAAGAGGCTGTGCACTAGTTTGGCTGCCTCGCCGCAAAGCTCTCTAAAGAGCATCGGACTACGGTTTTGGCTATTTCTGAACACATTCAGTAGGGATCCAGCAAGTTGTTTGGGTGTTGCTGAAAAGTGCACAGATTATGTCCAAGGACAATCCAAGAGCATCTTGATCCTTGGCTGCGCTCGACTATTTCCTCGCCTGTCCGCCCCTCTCGACTGTTTCCACCATCAGTGCACGTTCGCAGTAGACGACACACACGGTAAAACAACCAGTCTCCGGTGCTGCAGCGAAACAACCCACCATTCTGGCCTTCCGCCTCCTACCATATTGCTCTGGCAACGAGGCAAGTTCATTCGGATGCGGATAAACATTCGGAGTTGCAGTAGTTGTGGGAGTGCGGGCGTCTGCTGGCTGCTTCAGCCATTCGGACAGTTTTGTTTGTCGTTTGCCCCAGCAGCCATGCAATGCACTAGCATCTACAGCAGGGCCCAGCATTTTGTGGACAGTCCACCTCATCATGCCCTTCTACGCCCTGTTTGTATACAGTGGTCCCCCAAGGTCCCATGACGACCTTGGTCCCGCTGCCAGGTGGTTTGTTGTGGCATACGTTTTGAGCGTATTGATTTACCACTTCCCCGGGCTATGGGAGCGTAGCCCCTCGTTTTACCAGCGGCTTCGGGCGCTGGGGTGGTTGCCCACCAACGTGATAGGGACGCCATTTCTTTAAGTGGTTGTCGTTTTTAGCATGTGGGCACTGCTGTCCACTTTTACGTGCTGATGGGTGTAATGCACTTGGAATGCAATGATCTGCTCATCCCTAATGGTGCAATGCTTGCCTGCCCTAGCTGATAGCGAGAGACTGTTGCAGCAGCAGCAGCAGCAGACTCCAGGCACTGCCATTCCTGGCACGCACACATGCGCAATGTTCCACACGCTCATGGAATACAAGATTCACTCAACTGTGCAACATGCCAGCTTGTCATCAAGGCATCAGACGTGTCTACAGTGCCTGAGCTGCTTAGCAACTCTGTGACAGCTATGCTTCGCTGCAGCAGCGACCCATCAACCAGTGTTCTCACCACACCACCTGCTGCTGCTGTACTGCTGCAACCCAGCCTGCACAACAGCTGCTCCGCCACCAGCCGGTGTAATTTGCTACTGCTGGCTATCATTGCAGTGCTATGGAAAAGCTATGCTATGGCTTAATGGGTAACATGATGATGATGATGATGCAGTGCTATGGAAAACCGAGAGGGAACTGTAGGGGAGCCTATTGACCCCAACACAAGCTGCACAGCATGCGGCAGTCAGGACAGCCCTGAAACCATGCTGATATGTGAGGGATGCTTCCAAGGACTTCACATGACATGCTTGGGGATTGCCTGCATCCCTGACGATGACTGGGAGTTGGCTGATTCTGGCATCGTTTGGAATGGTGTGCCTGTGCCTGTTGTATCAGAGTACTGCTACCTTGGCCTGTGGTTCAACAATGCCTGCAACTGGAATACGCACTTTGAGAAGATGTTGGCAAAAGTGCATCGTGTGAAGGGTGGGCTCATGCCAGTTTGGAAGAGCCGGCTCATCAGCGTGGAAGTAAAGCGTATCATTCTGCTTACATGCGTTCGCCCGATTGTTGAATATGGCAGTGAGGTCTGGTTTCCGTCAACTGCAAGGCAACTGCAACAGATTGACAAAGTGCAGACTGACATCATCAAGTGCTCAATGCGTTGTGGCAAGGAGCGCCCTTGCACTTCACTTGTTCTGGCTGAATGGGGTGTGAAGCCATTGCACATGTGGCTTCATCAGAGGGCGATGGAGTATTACTTTAGGGTTCAGCGTATGCAGAACTGTCGGTTGCCACATCAGGTGTTTTCAGCTGAGTGGAAGCGCCCTAGTGGTGCTGTTGCGGTGACACCTTGGCATAAGTATGTGCAGAGTTTGCTTTGCAAGTATGGTGTGGATGTTGAGGCGGCGGCTGATCGAGCTAATGCGCGCAAGAATCACATCAACCGTCAGGTCAGGAAGCTGCATGCAGACAGAATTGTTTGTGAATCACTGCAGCACTCTACTTTGAGCCGTTACATCACGCATGTGCACCCTACACATGCTGATGCCATGCGTTTTAAAAGGGCTAGGCCCTTTTTGTGTTCTGGTGCGCCAACGCGTGGCATTGAGTTGCTGATGCGTGTTCGAATGGGCTGTCTTTGTGTGCATGAGCGTACCAATCGTTATGGTGGCAGCAGAGCTGATTCTAACACAGCATGTCCTGCTTGTGGTCAGGGTGTTGAGTCTTTGTCACATCTGATGTTTGATTGTCCCGCTACTTCCGCTCAGAGGGATACTATGCTTGATGAAATTCGGTCTGTTTTGCGTGATGTTGCTGGCGGCGCTGAAAAATTGCGCAATGTGTTGTCGTTGACTGATGCATCCACCAAGTTGTTGCGTTTTGTTTCTGATGATATTTGGGGTAGCAGGGGGGTGTGCCGAGTGATATCTAGGAGCATTGCTGAGTATCTTGTCCAAGCTTGGGATGTGCGTAATAATTGCAAACACAATGGAGCAGTGCTCCCTCTTTCTTCCGCTCCTGAGGGGCGCGGGGCCGATGGCGTTGATGCTATGGCTTAATGGGTAACATGATGATGATGATGACCCACCCCCTTTTGGGGCTGGTTGGGGTTTTGGGGTGCCTGGGGAGCTGCGGTGACAGCTCTGGAGCTGAAACAGCCCTGGTTGTGGCTCGTTCAGCTGCTGGTCCAAGTTCTCAGTTGGGGCACAGAAAAGCCTAAGGAGTTGGTGATGGTGATGATAATATTTGTCCTCGTGGGTGGCATGGTTGTGCTGCTGTTGTACAAAAGCGGCGCCTTAGCTCATGCCTGAACGGCAAGACACTTGCCCAACACTTTTGGGCACTTTTGGGCTTGCCACTGTGCTTTTGTCAACTGCCAGTCAATCAACAGTACAGATCAACTTTGCATATAAATTCATGTAGTACTGGATGCCCATGCACACTTTTGGGCACTTTTGGGCAAGTGTTGGGCTTGTGCCGGCACCTTGCTGCTCACGAAGCACCATTACACCTTTCGCTGCTCTGTTAAACACAATCCCCCAGGTGATGATTTGTTCAAACCTGGCCCTACCCCTAGCAACGCCTGCCTGAGGCACTGTCACACTGTGCGGGCAACCCTCCGCCCTGCTGGCTTTTTGAGCACCACAGTACTACAATGTACCACCGCTGGGCCCCTTGACCACTGGCCAGTGCTAGGGCTCAAGATGGTGGTGCGGTCTGGACTTACCTGTTGCATCTGGGACATGTAAAAGCACCATCTACAATCATTGCAACGTGTTGTGGACAGGAGATCGAACTGCGACAGCCATAGACCGAAGCATCAAACGCATCCTGTGTTGTCGTGTGAAAGGTAGCGATGCAACCTGCGGAGCTCTGAAGTACGCTAAATAAGTACATTCAGCAACTTTAGTTAACCGGCAGCAGCTAGGAAACCCCAAGCAGCAAGTAGCAGCAGAAGACGTACCACAAGACGTCCACGCTGTGCGTTGCCAACAGCAAGAGCTTTGGCGACCTGCTTGTGAGGCTGCCCACGCATGCTGGTGTGCGTATCAATGACCAGCACCTGGTGCATGAGGGCTTTGGGGCTGTCTTCCGCGAGCAGCAGCAGGAGTTCGGCAAACTCAGCATCGGCCTGCGCACTGGAGTTGGTGATGATGACGAGCACACTGCAGCACAACCGGTTGCAGACTCGACCGTCGTGGTGCTCATCCAGTCGTACACCCCCTGGCTTTTTGGCAAGCTGGGGCAGCACTACAACACCAAGCTGGAACCACCCACCGCGGTCGCCGCCTTTCTCGCGCGAGCGAGCTCTGCCGACAAGCAAGACTTGCTGCGGCTGCTGCTCGGCACTGGAGGCGGCGATGCTGGCTGCTTAGCAGGGCAGAGCAGGGCTGGCTGTTGAGTAGTCTGGCCTGCTGGTGCTGGCTGGCTGGCTGGTGTTGGGCGTTGCCTGGCCGATGTCTTCTAGGTGGTCCTTGCGCAGCAGGGGTGGCTGCAAGCAGCAGCAGTAGCAGCAGCCGTGTGGCCTACTGGCGCTGGCTGGCTGGTGTTGGGCAGGGCTGCAGGGCGTGGTGCACAGCCTGCTCCCTTGCGCGGTGATGCAGCAACAGCTGTTTGAGGCAGTGGATGAGTAGTAGGCTTGCTGGCTTGGCGTCGACGTGTGGCGCCATGCTGGTGTTTGTGGTGTGCCTGCTTGCTGGTGTTGGGTGTTGCCTGAGCGGTGTCTTGTAGGGGTGGCTGCAAGCAGCAGTGTGGCTGCTGGTGCTGCTACGGCAATGATACTGCAGGTCGGGGCTGGCTGTTGAGTAGCTAGTCTGGCCTGCTGGTGCTGCTGGCTGGTGTTGGGCGGTGTCTACTTGTAGGGTGGCTGCTGGTGTTGGGCGTTGCCTGGGAGGTGTCTACTTGTAGGGTGGCGGTGTCTACTTGTAGGGTGATGCTTGCGCAACAGTAGGGGGGGCTGCTGGTGCTTCTTGCTGGTGTTGGGCGTTGCCTGGGCGGTGTCTACTTGTAGTAGGGTGGTGCTTGCGCAGCAGTAGCTAGGGGTGGCTGCTGGTGCTTCTGGCTGGTGTTGAGCATTGCCTGGGCGGTGTCTACTTGTAGGGTGGTGCTTGTGCAGCAGTAGGGGGGGCTGCTGCTACTGCTAAGGATGCATGTGGTGCCTCTGGCAGCAACAGCAGCAGGGTGCTGGGTGTAAATGTAGCCTACTGGATGAGGTTAAAAAACGTATGTATGTGTGACCTCAGCAGCGGCGATCGAAAGCTGTCGAACGCTTAGCATCGCAGCTGGTTGACCTCTACTGGCGCCCTTCTCAGGCTTTTGTGTACCAGGACGATATCATCTTGGACACCAACTTCCACCCCCTGCTTGGCTCATGAGCTGTCACTTGAGAGTGCTTTTTTGGTGAGTACCATCAAACGGCGTCTACTGGCCTGCCAAATACACCAGAAAGTAGTTTTAGAGCATCAGAAACCCAATTGTATCGTCAAAACAGGGTTCCAAGCACATTTGCAAGGAGGTACCCACTTCGACCCCTGCTTGGCTCACTTCAGAGTGCTTTTTTGGTGAGTACCATCAAACGGCGTCTACTGGCCAAATTCTCTGCGTCCCCTCAAATCCAACGCAAAGCTGATGGGTGTGGTCTACAATAAGCATGGTCAGGCGGCAGCAGGATGGGGACAGCTGAGGCAAGTAGACGGGCCAGGTGGCAGGTGGCCTAGGCCAGGTGGCAGGTGGCCTGGGTCACGTCGCCTGCCAGCCACCCGCTTGACCATGCTGGCATACCCACAACTTGTCCAAATTCTCTGCTTCCCCTCAAATCCAACGCACAGCTGATGGGTGTGGTCTACAATAAGCATTGTCAGGCGGCAACAGGATGGGGACAGCTGAGGCAAGTAGACGGGCCAGGTGGCAGGTGGCCTAGGCCAGGTGGCAGGTGGCCTAGGTCACGTCGCCTGCCAGCCACCCGCCTGACCTGGCTGGCATACCCACAACTTGTCCAAATTCTCTGCTTCCTCTCAAATCCAGCGCACAGCTGATGGGTGTGGTCTACAATAAGCATGGTCAGGCGGTAGGAGGCCTGGGCCAGGTGGCAAGTGGCCAGGGCCAGGTGGCAGGTGGCCTGGGCCAGGTGGCGGGTGGCCCGGGCCAGGTGGCAGGTGGCCTGGGTCACGTCGCCTGCCAGCCACCCGCCTGACCTGGCTGGCACACCCTGTCAACCCACAACTTGTCCAAATTCTCTGCTCTCCCTCAAATTCAACGCACAGCTGATGGGTATGGTCTACAATAAGCATGGTCAGGCGGCAGGAGGCCTGGGCCAGGTGGCAGGTGGCCTGGGTCACGTCGATTGCCAGCCACCCGCCTGACCTGGCTGGCATACCCACAACTTATCCAAATTCTCTGCTCTCCCTCAAATCCAACGCACAGCTGATGGGTGTGGTCTACAATAATGGGTTTGCTGCACTTGACATGCTGTCAGGCCACAAGGCGTCAACAGCTTGTTGTTGTACGCATGCAGGCAGCTGCTCTCAAGCAGCAGTGTGAGGCGCTCCAGGAGCAGCTGGAAGCCAGCAAGCTGCAGGCCGGGCAGGTGAGCCTCATGGGTTTGCTGCACTTGACATGCTGTCAGATCGCATCATAGCATACATGAGGGAGCGCCGCTACGGCAACGTGGTGGGTCCAGTTCCTGTGAGCCAGCCGCTAGGCCACACGGCGTCAACAGCTTGTTGTTGTACGCATGCAGGCAGCTGCTCTCAAGCAGCAGTGTGAGGCGCTCCAGGAGCAGCTGGAAGCCAGCAAGCTGCAGGCTGAGCAGGTGGGGGCTGCTGCAGTCCGCATGGTGATTACCACACAACAAGATTGTTGTCTATTAGCGGCACATATTGTGGAATTGAAAACTGTACACTGAGGTTGAAAGGATTGATTACACCCAGCACCAAGACAAGACAATGTCCCCTATCAAGTTGGTGGGCAACCACCCCAGCGCCCGAAGCCGCTGGTAAAATGAGGGGCTATGCCCTCATAGCCCTGAGTCTCTGGCATAAAAACTATGTCACCACTCGCACAACAAACCACCTGGCAGTGGGACCGAGGCCATCCTGGGGTCTCCGGGGACCACTGTATACGGCAGGGCGTAGAAGGGCACGAGGTGGGTTGTCCACAAAGTGCTGGGCCCTGCTGTATTTTACACCCTGCCGTATACAGTGGCAGCCGCTGGCTAAATGAGGGACTGTGTCCCGATAGCCCGGGGAAGTGGTAATCAATACGTTATTGTGTACCACAACAACCCACCTGGCAGTGGGACCAAGGTCGTCATGGGACCTTGAGGGACCACTGTATACAAACAGGGCATAGAAAGGCATGAGGTGGACTGCTGTCCACAAATTGCTGGGCCCTGCTGTAGCTAGCTACCCGGTCTCAATGGCCCTTGTCAGGTCTACAACAGTTTGGTGCTCTGCTCTCTCTGTATTGCCGCAACAGGCGGAACTTGACATCAAGCTTGATGCCCGCATCACTGCAGCAGCAAGCTGGGTGGATTATTACCTGCAAGCTCACCTCTACCCTGAGATGTTTGAGGACAGCGTGCGCTTTGTGACCAACACTATTGAGCTGTGCAACAGCTTGCGCAGCTTGCTGCCGCCCTGGCTCACTGACAGCATGCCAAGCTTTGAGCTGCCATCCATGCAGTCAGATGAACAGCTTACCGAAGCACTGCAAGCGAGTCACGCAGCCCTATCAGAGGTGCAAGCGAGCCTGCAGGCCACAAAGCTGGGCGGCAGGGGTCAGCCCGTGCTGGAGAAGCTGGAAGCCTTGGACACCTGGCTGCAGGCTGTACACACATTCATCCCCATGATGCTTGAGGCGGCTGCTTATGTCAGGGCATGTCATGAAGAGGTGCGGCTTAGCAGCTGGCAGGGGGACCCATGCACTGAAAATCCTTCCCACATTTGTATGCGAAGGGCATGTTTGCACTGGGGTCACTTGCCTCTGTAGGTCGGGTATGCCACACAGCTGGCATCAGGCCCACATGAAACGCTGGGCTGCAGTTTGACTGCCCTGACTAGGTACTTTTGCCTGTTGCTGCTCACCAAACACAGGCAGAGAAGACTGGTTGCTGCATTGATCTCAAGAAAGATGACAGGGTGAATGCGCTGCGCGACATCTTTCTGGAGACATATGAAAAGCTCCCACTTTGCCTGCCAGCTGGCATGGTCAAGGGTCTGCCTGCACTGGATCTCAACCAGGGCGCAGTGAAGGTTGTTGTAGCAGCATACAGGCGGATGACTCGGTGGCTGCACAGCGACAAGATCCTGAGCAGCGAGGAGTTCAAGAAATTCCAGCGTTTTGATTGCAGCAAGGATGCGGCAGGCTCTGTGATCAAGGCATGGAACAGCTTCAATGATTACGTATACGGCAAGCTCGAGGAGCTTGAAGTGGTTGAGATTGATGACTGATATATCCCTGTTCACAATGCAGTGGTTTGCTGGCTTGCTGTTTGTTTGTGGATGGCCGCTAAATGCAGCATAGGAAAGGGTTGTCTGCACCAGTTTTGTACAGCATGGTGCAACAACACACGTTCCAGAGGAGCACGGGGCCGATGGCGTTGATGCTATGGCTTGAATGGGTGATATGATGATGATGATGATGATGATGATGATGATGATGATGATGATGATGATGATGATGATGATGATGATGATGATGATGAGCATGGTGCAACAACACAATAGATGCAAAAGGTTGGCTTGGTAGTCCTGATCAATGGCTATGGTACTATGCAGCTGTGTATTTACAGACCATGTCTGTTTTTTGTATGCTTTGCTGTTGTGGAGTATTCTAGTATCTATACAGTGGTGGGTTTCACACTCTCTGAAACCAGGGCTCTTTCCGCTCCAGAGAAGGGCGCGGGGCCGATGGCGTTGATGCTATGGCTTGAATGGGTAACATGATGATGATGATGTATACTCTGTGTATAGATGCTTGCACAACACGTGACAAGTGCAGCAGATGTAGCTGCTGTTGCAGATCAACAACACAGCAGCAACAATACTCCAGCGGTGTAGGTCTATACATTGATGAATATCAAGGGCAACCATCCTGCTTTACTATCTACATGTGCATTGCCATAGTTGACGATCAACATGTACAGCCTCAAGTGCTGTGACGGCAACCATCAGCACACATCTCTCAATACCCACTGCTACTGCTACATATCTACAAAGCTGCTACTGCAGCAGCCACAAGTCATGGGCAACAGCGTACTGCAGTCTGTGGCCTGTACGCTGGTCATCCAGCAAAGAGACCGGACGCACCTCTTCTATGTTGCAGGCATCAAACTTACGTCGTAGGCATCACACAATTGCTAACTATGCTACAGCGTTACGTTATCTTCACTTCCGCAGCAACACAGAGAAGGACTGCACACCTGGCATGTCACAGCAGGCATCAGCACCAGCAACAGCTCAACATGCAACAGCACCAACGCATCACCTGTTGCCTTCACTTTTGGCCTGCCGCTGCCGCCGGTGGTGCTGCCGCCGCTGCTGCTGTTGCTGCTGCCCATCCAAGACCTTCTCTAACACCTGCCACGGCTGCAGCGTCTTGTCACCCACACTGCTGCTGCTGCTGCTGCTGCTGATACCGCTGCTGCTGGTGCTGCTGTTTGCTGCGTCGCTCGCCTCACCAGCTGGCGGAAACACAGCAACCCCATCCATCAGCTGCACCGTTGGCATCGGTACCCGCGCAGCATCCGGGATCCTCCGCCTCAAACCCAGCAGCCACGACAAGAAACCCTGCGGCTGCTGCGCGCGCAGCTTAGCAACCTGCTGGTCTCGCTGCTTCTGCAGCCACTGCTGCAGCTGCTTCAACACGAGGTCGATTGGTTTGGCTCCTCCGTACTGCCGTTCATCGCGGTCCCACGCCTGCGCACAGCCAGGGCTATGCCGCTTTGCGTCTTGCCAGTTTTCCACCGGTTTGATGCCGTAGTTCTGCAGGGTTTGCTTGAGGATCCACACCCAGAGCTGGGGGATGCTCGGGTGGCAGTAGTGGCTGCATTCTTGGCCGTCAAAGTTGACTCTGTGGAACTGCCAGGCAGTGGCACTGGAGTTGTAGACGGGGATGTATGGCAGCTTGTACTTGTTGATCAGGATCTCTCGTGCCATGATGTTGCGCCACGAGCCCTGCACAAGCAATGCATTGCATGATTACTATTTCGTTGGCAACACCGGCACGCAGTTTGCTACAATGTTGTGCAGACATTACGATGTGTAACAACGGCAAGTAGTCTGCTGGTGTGCCTTGCATCTATCAGCAATGAACATGTGGAAAGCGCCATTGATGCAGCACAGCTGAGCAGGCGCCAATGGACGACACAACATGCTGTCTGACGCGGCGGCTGCAGCTGTCGTCCACAAACCAACGCATGATATTACGCTATTTCGGTTTGGATACCTGCAGCCTGCTCGGCTGCGCACCCACCTGCATCACATACTCCGCTCCATGGTGAGGCGGCTGCAGCTATGTGGTGCAGAAACGGCTGTGCATGCAAACCGTATGCATCCGTGTAACCCTGCCGCCTGCTCTGCTCGGAACTCACCTGCATCACATACTCCGCTACTGCATTGCCCGCTTCAGCATGCAGCGCCCCATCCTTGTCCATGCTCAAGCCCTGCACAGGCTGACACGTGAAGGGGCCCTTGCGTGTGTTGATCCACGGCACTTTGTAGTCGCCGTCTGCGGAGTCGAAGTGCTGCTTCGGCGTTTCGAACCAGAACAGGTTCGGGAACTTGTCTTTCGTGTCGGTGTAGAACTGGCCGAGCTGGTGCAGGTTCTCTTTGTACTCTGGCTGCTTGGTTTCGCCGTGCCACAGCCCTGGAAGTGAGGACACAACATGGCAGGGAAATAGAAACAAACAAGCAGATGCAGAGTGTGAAGAGTGTCATCAAGGTGTGGCGCAGAAGCAGGAGTAGTAACATATGTAGTGTGAGCGGCTTGCATTGGAGATGCAGCAGCAAGTATCTAGCCACTTGCCATGAACTGTTCTCAATAGAACTTCACACCATGAACATTCCCCCTTACCGAAGTTCACTACGAAGATGTCGTCAGGGTGAGCCATGCTCTCCTGGAGCAGCGGCAGCACACCAATCTTTGAGCGGTTGCCCGCAATGAACAGATCGCCCTGGATGGCGTGGATCTGCTGCAGCAGCAGCAGCAACAGGCAGGCAGGGTACATTGTTCAGGCACCCCTGTTGAACCACCGCTGCACAGCATCGCTGCAGCTCTCTTCAGCAGTGCTACCTGGGCTAGTGCACACCAACTCTTGCACTGCGCTGGGTTTGACGCCAGCAGCTTTGTTTGAAAGCACACCAACTGCCAAACACAGTGCTGTTGCTGCTGCTGCAAAGACACATATGACAGGTCTTGCTTGTGCGGCATAGGGACTGTCTGCACTGCCATCTGCTGAACATGAAATTATCACTGTAGCTGACGCACTTCCTGCTGCGATTGCCTCATCAACCATATTGTGCGGCAGTTACTGCACCCCACACCGCCAGCTGGTGCAGACAAGCAGGTGCGCTTGATTCCACCACTGCTGCTGCTGGTGGTGGTGGTGCAACAAGCGCACCTAGCAGAGGCGTGTGCGCTGCGGTATGTACCCACAGTGAGCCCTTCCCACAGCCAGAGCGCGGCTGACTGCTGCCCCAGCTGCTACACCGCGTGTACTACAGTAGCTGCCTACTATGATATCTTTTGTTTCTGTTGTCCGCCCG